>VYXF01007255.1:118227-133491 GCA_013397295.1 Polioptila caerulea
TGCTGCTGCCCCTCGGTAGGGCCCACCCGGCCCCTGGTGTCCCGAAGGGTTAAATGGCCTTTGGAGGGGCCCCGGTGCTGTCAGACACGTGTGTCTCCTCCAGCCCTGCTCTCTGCAGTGTCCTTCAGAAGGGCAGCCCTTCTGAGCATGCCTGCTCCCCCTCCTTCCCAGGCCCTGTGCCTTCTCCCGGGCCTTTCCCAGCTCCGTGGCTCCACACCCAGCCACTCTGCACCCCCAAACCAGCACCCGNTGGGTGAGCAAGGTCTGTAGGCACAGGAATGACAATGTCACACCCAGGGAAAACAAAACAGTCCCTTCCTCGTCCGGCAAGGGGTCCTAATGGCTCCTGACTGTGGCTGCATGCCTTTGGGGGCGTTGTGTGCAATCCAGCTGGTCAGGGTCACAGCCAGGCTGTGCTGGGCACCTTGGGCAGGCAGACCCTGGAGGACCAGCCCAGGGCTTCGTCCCATCCCTCGTGGTGGGTGAAGTTGATCCTGACTGCTGAAAATGCCTGGAGGCTGTGGGGCAGTGCTGGACGCTGATGGTTTTTAACCCAGTCCTGAGCACCAGCCTGGGTGCAGCCCCTGCCCACCCCAGTTTGGGGTGCAGGAGTGACCCTGAAATCAGGGCCAGATGTTTTGCTTTTCCCTTCTCCCTGTGCTGGCTTTGCACACTGTGCCCACGGCGAGGTTTGGAGGGTGACTCTGGCCCTTGTGTGGGATCTGCATTCACTCAGTGACTCACAAAAAGCAGCATAAATTAATTACCTTCCTGGTTCTTGGCTTTGCTTCGTAATTAGCGACAACAAAATAATGAGGCTTCGATGAAACATTTGGTTTGTTCTGGAGGAAATTGTTTTGCTTAGAAGCACTTTCTGTACCTGTGCCTTAGCACAAAAAACAAGGAGTCAACTTCTCACCAGGAAATGGCACTTTGGGGTGGAAAATCAACGCTTTTCCGTTCTGGACTTTGAAGCCACTGGGTGCTTAAAAGGTTGCCCAAATCAACCCAAGCTGCTGCAACCAACCCAAAAAGCTGCAGGGGAGCCCTGGGGTGACCTGGACCTGCATTGAAACACTGCCTGCTGCCTGGTGAAACAGAAAAGGGTTTGGCAAAGCCCAAACTGCGTCATGGCCCCACATGTGCCCTCCCAGAGGGATGGCTGTGGGAATGAGCCAGGTTGGAGCTCTGTGGGGCTGGAATTTCAGGGCACGTGGTGACGTTGGAGCTTGTGAGAGGCAGTGAATGTAATTTAAATCCAGTGGTTTTACCCCCTCTCCTGGCAGGGTGACACGAGCCGTGTGGCCTCGCTCTATTTATAGGTGTAAATCACCAGCTATTTAATTCCTTTTGAGCGAGTTCAATTTTCATCCCCTTCCCTCGAGGCTTCCCCATTGCATCTGGTGCAGCTCTCTCCATTCTCCTTGTTCCCTGTCTTTGCAGGGAGCCGCTGGATCCGGCTCCATTTTCCAGAGGGAAGCACGGCAGGGCTGAGCCCTCCCCACAGCCCACGGCCCTGCTGGAGAGCCTGGCTGATCCTTGGGCAGGCGAGGGAAGAGAGGAATCCAGAGTGCAAAGGATAAATGGAAAGAAGCTGCAGCCAAACTCTGGAGCGCTGGGATGGGTTTTCCCGTGGGAGGCAGTTGCAAAATGTCCTGTCACTGCATCGCCATCCTCACAGGGCTTTAACCCTGCCGGGGTGTTACCCCCATCCTCGAGCCTCCACCTGCCCAAAACACAGCGTGGGAAGGCCAGAGCCCAGGGCCTCGGAGCTCTGCGGCCCCTGCAGCCCACCCAGCCCCCCTGGCCTCCCCTCCCCTTCAGCAGAAGGAAGGGGCTGGTGCTGAGTCACGGCTTTGTGGGGCGCCTGTCCCCGGGCTGGTGACACATCCGTGATTTTGGGGTTCAGCCAGCGAAGTGCCAGCGTGTGGGGGCTCTCCGTGGTGCCTGTGTCACGGGGGAATGTGGGAAGGCATCCACACCTGCCTGCATCCCTCACCCCGGGACTGCTGCTGCCCCTCGGTAGGGCCCACCCGGCCCCTGGTGTCCTGAAGGGTTAAATGGCCTTTGGAGGGGCCCCGGTGCTGTCAGACACGTGTGTCTCCTCCAGCCCTGCTCTCTGCAGTGTCCTTCAGAAGGGCAGCCCTTGTGAGCATGCCTGCTCCCCCTCCTTCCCAGGCCCTGTGCCTTCTCCCGGGCCTTTCCCAGCTCCGTGGCTCCACACCCAGCCACTCTGCACCCCCAAACCAGCACCCGGGGTCCCCAGGGCTGCAGGGAGCAGCACCCGGGGGGCTGCACCACCCCCTGGCCCAGACTGACCCTTCATCGACCACCTCCTTCCAGAACAGCATCCCCGGGGGTGGGAGAGCTCCTAACCCTGGTTAATGATTGAGTATTCCTCTGTGCCTGCCAGAGCCTGCAGCTGCTCTGATAAACCTGGGGAGCCGGGGAGGATGGGGCGTTTGTGTAACCATTCTCCTTTCTGTGCCTCCTCTTGGCGAGCAGGCAGCATCCTGGAAGCATCCTGGCTGTCCCCAGGCCCTGTCCCTGTGAGTGGGTGCTTGGCAATCTGGGGTGAAGCCTGGGGAGCATCCGGCTTAACCATGAGTGTGCCGCGCCCTTCCAGCCCTGCCGTGTGCTCCCTGCCCTCCTCCCTCCCTGCCCTTAGCCAGCTCCAACTCCAAACACCAACCAAATGGGTTTTCTTCCCTCCTCCTTCATATCCCTTTTCCTCCTCTGGAAGGAGGGGATGTTAACCCACCCAAATTCAGCCTGCAGGAGGATGTGATGTCTGATGGCAATCCCCAGCTGTGGGGACAATCCCCTTGTCCCCAGGGCTGGCACATGGTCTCCTGGTCTCCAGCATCAGCATTATATATACATTTTTATTATTTTTCTTAGTTTTTTTCTTTATTTATCACATCTGAACACCAGCATTTTTCAGGCCCCTTGGAGGGCTGGGGGTGAACCTTTAGCAGCCAGAATGGGAGCCCTCACATTTGCAAACCTCTTGGGGGAAATTCCTGATGTTGCCTTCAATTGCCCCATGCAAATCCACTGACCCCAAAATAAAGACCAGAAACGTTCAGAAGCTACAGAACAAACTCTGTCAGTGCCAGCTTCCCTTGCCCAAAATCTCTTTATTTGAAGGATGGGATTTCCTCCAGATCTTCAAGTGCTTGGACTGTGGTTAAAACTGGGATTCCCATCCCTAATTCCGTTCTGCCCCAAGCCAAGGCATCGCTGACCACCAGTGGAGAGATCCCTGCGTGTGCCTTGCTGGGCACCTGGGAGCTGGGTGCGTGCTGTGGGCAAGGAACTGTTTTAATGGGAGCTGTTATCTCCTGGATTTCCTTTTCCGTGTTTGCTCAAGCTCTTGGGGTTCATGTTTAACTCCACTGTCTCGCTGTTAATGGTTCTGGTGCTGTTTGATGGTGGTGGGAGGGAGCTGCTCCCACAGAGTTTGTTTTCCAAAGGAGGAAGCTTGGCTGACTGTGTGTGCCCTGTGCTGGGGATTTAGGGATCAGGGGTCACATTATTATTATTATTTTATTATTATTATCATCGTCATCATTAAAGCCATTATCAAGGCTTATTCCCCTTTCAAGGCTGCCCCTGGATGTGCCCGTGGCTGGGCATCCCCCAGCATCCTGCCACAGCCTTCCTCATCTCCCAGCAGGGAAGTTGAGGCACGGGGCTGGGATCAAACCTGTTCCCCCTTGCCTGGCCTCCTCCCCTCAGGGAGGGCGTTCCTGCCCATCAGCCACCCCCGTCCCACGGTGGGATGCTGGCTCAGCACTCAGAGCAGAATCCCACCAACAGATTGGTGCCAGCGAGCTCTGGGATGCTCTAAAAATACTGAGCGGAGCAAGCAGGGAGCAAAACATGGCTGAGATTCAGTGAAATCAAAGGCATAATTAAAATGCAGCCCGTGTAAGTGTATTTTTAGGGCCCTACAAAAAGGCTGTAAACCACTGAATTCCCATCAGCACACGAATGTTCCAGTTTAATGGAATCCTGGGGCCTGTGGGGAAGAAGTGAGAGATGCTTAATTGTCAGTGTTTGTGTTTTATTCATGATTGAACATACTTAGCAAGCAAAAACTGATCTGCTGTTGGCTTCTCGCTGCTTGTGTGGCTTTAAGCCTTATTCCAGCCAGAAATTGCCCGGTGTGCTGGAAGGGTCGGTGGTTCCTGGTGTTTGCGTGAGCCCTGCATGGGAAAGGGATTATCACCTCCCCTCCCACAGGGAGCTGGGTGCCAGGGCTGCCTGGGGCCGCTCAGAGCTTGTGTGGGCTCCAGGGGGTCCAAGAAAGAGGAGGAATCCCCTGGGGGGTGAAGCAGGAGCCGGGCTGGGAAGTCCCTGAATGCAGGTGATGGGTGTTGGGGGTGCATGGGGGAGAGTTTGGGTGTTCCCACCTCCTCCCGGCCTCCCCTCACACCTGCAGCCAGAGCCATGGGCTGTTTGCTGGGCATTGGTGCTGCCGTGGCAGGAGCCAGGCTCCTTCCAGCACCACTCCAGCACAGGCACCCTTTGCAGCAGCTGCAGTGGTTCCTGCAGCCTCGGGGGTGATGAATCCCGTGGGCTCGCCCATGCTGCAGCCTGTGCCCGCAGCCCAGGTGGGATCTGGGGGCTAATCCTCCCCCCAGGGACCTGCCTGGGGCTGGGGGCTGCAGTCCTGGGGAGGGACTGTGGAAGTGTGGCCCTTTCCCTCGGGAGCTGGGCTCGTGCTTGGCGCAGGTGGAGGAGGGAGGAGCACACGTGTGGCCCCTGCAGGCTCGGGGGGATCTGGCTCGTTCTGGAGGGGATTTAATCTCTTGTGGAATTGCTGCAGATGGCAGGGCCGGAAGGAACGGAGGAACACGGCATGCCAAGGCAGGGTTCCTTATTTTAAACTGCTTCCCTTGCCAGGGAACAAATATGCCTCGCTTCAAAATAATAATTATGAAGCCTGGGAGAAGATCCAGGGAACCCAAAATCCTTCTGTGGGTGTTGGTGTGCTGGCAGATGCCCGGCTGGGGGGGTTTGGTGGGAATGTCATCCCAGCAGGTCACGGCTGGCTCAGAGACCTGCATTTGGGGTTGTGCTGAGACTGAAAAAGGGGGAAATGTGCTCCCTGGTACCTTGCACCCCAAGGATGCATCCTGTCCCTGCTGCAACCAGCCGTGTAAAACCCCAGGGAGGGAGAATTGCATCCTGAAATCCACCCAGCAGCAGCTCCCAGCCCCGTGCCCTGCGCTGGGGATGCCCAGGGATGGGCACTGTGCCTGGCAGGCTGGCAGCAGTGGCACTGGGTGGCAGCAGTGGCTGTCTGGTGGCAGGGACGTGCCCCTGCCTGCGTGTGCTCGGGAGCAGCTGCAGTGTGAGAGCTGGAGCCAGTGACAGCTCACGTGGAGAGAGCTGCCTGTGCTGCAGGGCTGGCACAGTGCTGGGGTCCACAGAGAGACCCTGGGGTGTCCCAAGGGTGGCTGTCACCTGCTGCTGGGACTCTCAGGGTTCTGGCCTGTGAATGGTCTGGTTAAGCTGCAGTTTCCACTTGAGAGAGCGGGGCAAGAGGGGAAACTGAGGCACACAAGGAGTGACAGATCACGGAGAGTGCGGGGAGGGCTGGGAACTGGTCCCTGACTCTGGCAGGGGTGTCCCCCTGCAGACAGCATCCTCCATTCCTGCAGCCAACGTGTGTCTTCCTCTCTCCTCTCCAGGCTTCCACGTGATCCCGTCAGTGTCCAGCATCGTTCCCGAGAGCTGCCTGCTCATCGTGGTGGGCCTTCTGGTCGGGGGGCTCATCAAGGGGGTGGGTGAGAAGCCCCCCATCCTCAAGTCGGACATCTTCTTCCTCTTCCTCCTGCCCCCCATCATCCTGGATGCCGGCTACTTCCTGCCCCTGCGCCCGTTCACCGAGAACCTGGGCACCATCCTCATCTTCGCCGTGGTGGGCACGCTCTGGAACGCCTTTTTCCTGGGGGGGCTCATGTACGCCGTGTGCCAGCTGGGCGGGCCCGGCCTCAACCACATCGGCCTGCTGGCCAACCTGCTCTTCGGCAGCATCATCTCGGCCGTGGACCCGGTGGCCGTGCTGGCCGTCTTCGAGGAGATCCACATCAACGAGCTGCTGCACATCCTGGTCTTCGGGGAGTCCCTGCTCAACGACGCCGTCACCGTCGTGAGTGGCTCGGCCCCCACGGGGTGGGGTTGGCTTTGGTGCAGGGCATCTCAGGGGCTGGCATGGCAGGGCCATTCCAAGCTGCCTGGTGCCTCCTGGCAGCTCCACTTGGACCGAACCTTGTCGAGGTGCAAAGTTAAAATGGAGGCTTAAAATTAAAACACCGCAGGGATGGGTTGGGTTGAAGTGTTTCACTTGGTGGGCTGGGGAGGCTGAGGGCACGTGCCCAGTTGGCCTCTTGGTGCCGTGGGCTCTGGGAATCTGCTCTCCTTGCTGGAGTTGCTGCTCTGCCTGTGCCTGTCCTGCCAGGGGAAGCACGAGGGGCTGGTGCTGGGTCAGGCAGTGCTGCCATGGAGCTGCTGCTCCATCTGTCTCCTTTCACATGGTCACCCTTGCTGTCCTCCAGCTCACAGGAGGTGGGAGGGCAGGAGCCATGGCAAAAGGGAGAACTGGAGGGGCTGAGGCCAGGCTGGCATCCCACCTACATCTCCCCTCAGGCCCGCTCCAAGCAGCTGCTTTGCAGGGACCTCTGGGAGGTGGGGCCAGGCTTGCTCCCTTTCCAAAGGACATTACTGTCCAGGTGCTGGCTTGGCTTCCAGCATGGCCTTCTCCTCTCTGCAGAGTTGACCTCTAAACTGACTTCTAACCCACTGCTTTTTCCTGGCTCTTTTCCCATATCCCAGCTGTCCATTTCAAAGCTGGCTGCTCAGCCCCTGCTGACAAGGTTCCTGGTGACAAAGAACACTCTGTCCCACCATGGGGCTTTTCCCAGGCACTTCTCCCCCATTTCTCAGCAGAGGGGTACCTGCAGGGTCTGTGTCCCCACTCTCATCCCTGGGGAATGCTTTTGTCTGCCCCTGCCCCTGTCCCACCCAGAGCCTGGCTCCGGCAGGCAGGAGCTGGCACCTTGCCCTCTACCTGCCTGCAAGTGCTGCTGTTCCTGCAGGATGCCCTAAATCCTGTTTCCCACCCAGACACGTGCTTGAACATCTCTGCAGTGTCTGGGGGTGGGAGGCGACACAGCCCAGAGTCTTTCCCTCAGGTTTCCCTCAGCTACAGAAGCTGCCTCAAGGGTTTGGGCTTTTCTCTGGGCTGTGCAGGGCAGATGGTGCCTTTCCTCTCCATGCATCTGTCAGGAGTCCCCCAGCCTGGATCTGTCCTGACCTGTTCATTGGGAAAACAGGAGCAGCCTCTGGCTGGTGACCAAAGGCCCTCCTGGGCCAGCTGGAGAGCAGAGCTGTCCCAGACACATCTTTGGTGGCACCATGTCCCTGAGGGCACAGGGAGCTGATCCCCCTGGGTCTGGGTCTGGCACAGCAAAGCACCAGCGGCTGGTCTTGGTGTGAGCCTTGGTGAAGCACAGGACCCGGCCCGGGCTCACCAGGCACTGGCACAGCTCAGCTCAGGTGTGCCATGCTCCCAAGGGAGGTCCCTGTGCAGGTGTCCGAGGTGAGGCTGTCTCTTACCAGAGGGACAGTCTGAACCCTGCTCTCCTTTCTCCCTGCCAGGTCCTCTACCACCTCTTTGAGGAGTTTGCCAGCTTCGAGCAGGTGACCATCCTGGACATCATCCTCGGCTTCCTCAGCTTCTTCGTGGTGTCTCTGGGCGGGGTCCTGGTGGGCGTCATCTACGGCCTGATCGCCGCCTTCACGTCCCGCTTCACCTCCCACATCCGCGTCATCGAGCCGCTCTTCGTGTTCCTCTACAGCTACATGGCCTACCTGTCTGCTGAGCTCTTCCACCTGTCCGGCATCATGGCGTGAGTCAGGCTGGGGGACGAGGAGCCCTGCTGTCCCCAGGACCCCTGGGAGGGCTCACTGGGGTGCAGCTCACTCTTCTGACTGGCCCAGCGTGGTCAGTACAGGCCCAGGGAGGCCCAGTGGTGTGTTTGGGCTGGGATGTGCAAGGAGGGACATGAGAGAAGTGAGTCTTGGCAGTTGTCCCACAGATCCTGGGGTGCTGGCAGCCTGTTCCTGTTGTCCTGGGCACACAGGAGCAGGCAGGGCCTCAGGACCACGTGGGTTTGTGCTCCAGTGCTCACTCCTGCCCTGCCAGGGGAAGGAGAAACCTTGTGTTGCCCTCTCTGGAGGCCTTCAATATTTGCTGGTGGTTCACAAGGCCTGTCCTGCCCTGGAGTTTGGTGTCAGAACACAAACTGCTGCTGCAGGGCCAGGCCTTGGGGCTGTCCCCATGTCCCCATGGCTGCTGAGGGCCTTGACCTCACCCCCAGGCTCATCGCCGCCGGCGTGGTCATGCGGCCCTATGTGGAAGCCAACATCTCCCACAAGTCCCACACCACCATCAAGTACTTCCTCAAGATGTGGAGCAGTGTGAGCGAGACCCTCATCTTCATCTTCCTGGGTGTCTCCACTGTGGCTGGTCACCACTACTGGAACTGGACCTTCGTCATCAGCACGCTGTTCTTCTGCCTCATCGCCAGAGTGTTGGGTGAGGTGTCATGGTTTGGGTTGGAAGGGACCTTAAAGCCCATCTTGTTCCAGCTGCCACGGGCAGGGACACCTTCCACCATGCTCCAGGCCCTGTCCAGCCTGGCCCTGAGCGGCCATCTGGGTCATGGTGAACTCTCAGGACCGTGATGGTTTGCCTCGCTGGGGAGGCTGGAGATGGCTGGGTGGCACTGCTCCACCCTGGGCATCACCCACAGTGGTGGTTGGTGTTATGGGGAGTTGGGGCTGAGGCCGTGGTTGTGCCAGACATGGGGTGGAAGGTGCTCAGGGATGCTGAGATCAGCAGACAGCTCTCACTGCACCCACTGCCCTGAGGGGCTGCAGGGTGGGCTCTTAGGGACTGGAGGGGATCCTTGACCCTTCACACGGGACTGTGCTGCTCCCCCAGGTGTCCTGGTCCTCACCTGGTTCATCAACAAGTTCCGGATCGTGAAGCTGACGCCAAAGGACCAGTTCATCATCGCCTACGGGGGCCTGCGGGGAGCCATCGCCTTCTCCCTCGGGTACCTCCTGGACTACGAGCACTTCAGCATGAGGGACATGTTCCTCACGGCCATCATCACCGTCATCTTCTTCACCGTTTTCGTGCAGGTTGGTGGCACTCAGGCTGTGCTTTCAGAGGGAAAGGGGGCTCTCCACATGGCCGTGTGGAGAGTGGGGGGCCCATCCCCAGCCTCCATCCCTGACCCTGGCACTGTCCCACGTCCCCAAAGCGCTGCACGGTGACACCGACAGCGGGTTGGCTTTGCTGAGCCCATCCCACGGCCACCACTGTGCCTTGGGCAGAGATGTGACCCCCTCCCCTCCCCAGGGCATGACCATCCGGCCCCTGGTGGATCTGCTGGCTGTGAAGAAGAAGCAGGAGACAAAGCGCTCCATCAACGAGGAGATCCACACGCAGGTAACGCGCGCTGCCTTAGCCCTCTGCTCTCTCTGCTTCTGCCACTCCACCACTGTCACTGGGACCTGCCCCTAAATCAGTGCCCAAGGTAAGGGGGGACAGAGCGAGGGCTCTCCCCTGTCTGTGTCGTCCAGTGCCCGCTCCAACCCAGACCCCCAGTGCCTGTGGAGCCAAGCCTGGTTGTGTGGGTCCATCCTGCCCTCCCAAAGCCCATCCTGGACCACAGCCCTGATTTTACACACCTGAGTGCCCTCCCCATGTGTCAGTGTGGGTGTCAGGGGAGGGAGAGGGTGAGCAAGAGCCCTCCGAGCTGCTCACACCTTGCACCATCTCTTCCAGTTCTTGGATCACCTTCTGACAGGGATCGAGGATATCTGTGGTCACTACGGGCATCACCACTGGAAGGACAAGTGAGTGGGGAGGTTTGGTGGCTGGGGAAGGGTTCAATCACCACCCAGAAGGTCTCACAGCTTTGTGCCAGGTGTTTCCCTGGGCTTTAATATCCACACACAGACTCACTGTGCCGAATTATGGCCCTGGATTGGGAGCAAGTGGGGCTGCACCCCTTGGCCACACCACACACAGCAGGTCCATGACAGAGTGGGAGTTGCCAGTGGCCAGTCCCTGCAGGAGCTCAGGACCATCCCAGACGGTGCTGGGTGTTGTGGAGACACCCCAGTGTGGGAGGGATTCAGGGCAGCCTGGCCTGAGCTGTGCTGGTTGGACTGGACCCAGCACTCCTGGGCAGGGCTGGGGACTGGGGACTGGGGACTGGGGACTGGGGACTGGGGACTGGGGACTGGGAACTGAGACACGGCCAGGCTGACCCATGGCTGCTCCTCCTCTCCCACATTCCTGGGAAGGCTGAACCGCTTCAACAAGAAGTATGTGAAGAAGTGCCTGATCGCGGGGGAGCGCTCCAAGGAGCCCCAGCTCATCGCCTTCTACCACAAGATGGAGATGAAGCAGGCCATCGAGCTGGTGGAGAGCGGGGGCATCGGCAAGATCCCCTCGGCCGTCTCCACCGTCTCCATCCAGTGAGCTCCCTGCCCTGGGCACCCTCCTGTGGCACCCTGAGTGCTCCCTGCTGCTGGCCACAGGGCAAGCAGCCCTTGGGTGCTGCGTGGCCGTCGTGGTGTGGCTCTGAATCCTGTCTGTCCATGCAGGAACATCAACCCCCAGACCCTCCCTCTGGAGCGTGTCCTTCCAGCCCTGTCCAAGGACAAGGAGGAGGAGATCCGGAAAATCCTCCGCACCAACCTGCAGAAAACCAGGCAGAGGGTGAGGTGTCCCCTGGTACTGTGTGTGTCCCCTTCACCTCACTGGGAGTGGCAGGAACACTGCCCACCAGGCACCCTCAGCTGGGCCCTTCAGCCCTGCTGTCCCTGCCCTGCNAAAATCCTCCGCACCAACCTGCAGAAAACCAGGCAGAGGGTGAGGTGTCCCCTGGTACTGTGCGTGTCCTGAGGTGTCCCCTGGCACTGTGCGTGTCCCCTTCACCTCACTGGGAGTGGCAGGAACACTGCCCACCAGGCACCCTCAGCTGGGCCCTTCAGCCCTGCTGTCCCTGCCCTGCTGTCCTTGTGCTCCTGGCCTGACTCTTCCTCCCCAGGAGTCTCTTCTTTCTGGGGTGGTGCTGGGATAGTCTGAGGGGGAGGCTGGTTTAGTCCGTGGCTGAGCTCAGCCTGGGTGGGTTGGGATCAGGCATCCTGTGATGGTGCTCAAGAGATGAGCCACGAGCCTGCCTGGACCTGCTCTGCCCACTGGTGGCTGTTTCATCCATCTCCAGGAAAACGGGGCTGTGACCTTTCTTTCCCTTTCCGTGTGGGATTTTAACCCGTCTCCTTCTCTCGGGATCTCTTCCCAGCTGCGATCCTACAACCGGCACACGCTGGTGGCCGACCCCTACGAGGAAGCCTGGAACCAGATGCTGCTGCGGAGGCAGAAGGCCCGGCAGCTGGAGCAGAAGGTGCTGGGGGAACCCCAGGGTGGGGATGCTCCAGGGCTGGGCAGGACCAGGGCCAGGGGGGCTTCCCCACCTGGGAAGGCACAGGGAGGGGGCTGTGGCTNCCCCAGGTTCCAGTGGGGTGTGGCTGGGAGGATCCGTGCCACATGCATCCCACTGCTGCTCCGTGCCCATCCCTGTGGCTGGTTTCCTGCCTGCCCTCCCTGCCTGCCCTGGCCAGGCCAGTGACAGTGCCCTGCTCTCTTGCAGATGAACAACTACCTGACGGTGCCGGCGCACAAGGTGGACTCGCCCACCATGTCCCGGGCTCGCATTGGCTCAGGTAGGTGGGGAGGAGCCGCTCGAGGAGGGGCCCTGCCGGCACCTGGAGCGCTTGGGGTTTGTGCTGTCCTGCACCTCCTCAGCTCCCTGTGGCTCTCCAGCCCCGACCACCCCCATCCCACACCCATCCAGCCAAGCCCCAGAGGGTTGCTGTTCCCAGCAGAAGCACCCAGCTCACTTCCCAGCACCATTCCCACTGGGAGGTCAGGTTGGGTGGTCCCTCAGGAGCTCAGCTCGCTCCATCCGGGCAGCCACGTCTCTGTCCGTGCCCCTCCCGGCCCTCCTCAGGGGCGGGGATCAGGAGCGCTTAGCCCCAAGACGTGTTGCCACTGGATTCGCAGTTGGTCCATCCCACATTTGCTTTGACACCCTCGGTTCCTCCTGTCCTGCGTGTCCCCTCCTGCTGCGGGGACGGGGTGTCGGGTGTCGGGGCGTGGCGCGGCTGCGGAGCCGGCGGTTCATCAGCAGAGGGCAGCTTCGCCCTTCCCGATGGAGCCGGGCTGTCGGCAGCTCCAGCTGGGACGTGGGAGTCGGGAAAAGGAATTGCACGGCTGAATTGGAAATCAGCGAGACAGCCCGGGCACCCCAGCTCCAAACAAATATCTGGGGTGCGTCACCGGGGGTCCCTGAGCCCCCCCCCTTCCCTGCCTGACCCCTCTGTGCCTCCCAGACCCGCTGGCCTACGAGCCCAAGGAGGACTCAGAGAACCTGCCCATCATCACCATCGACCCGGCCTCGCCGCAGTCCCCCGAGTCCGTGGACCTGATGAGCGAGGAGCCCAAGGGCTGCAGTGGCCTCCCACCCTCGCCCGAGGAGGATGAGGAGGGGCTGGTGATGCGGGTGAAGGAGCCTTCCTCCCCGGGGACTGACGACGTCTTCACCCCCGGGGGCAGCGACAGCCCCAGCAACCAGCGGATGCTGCGGTGCCTGAGCGACCCCGGCCCGCGGCCAGAGCCCGAGGAGGGGGAGCCCTTCATCCCCAAGGGGCAGTAGCTGCTGGCACAAAGCCTCCAAATCGTTTCTCTCTTTCTTCATTCATTCGTTCTTCGCTCTTCTTTTTGGTTTCTTGTCACTACACACCAGGTTCAGGAAGGGGAGACTGTCCTGGATGGACTGGGATTGCCAGGACAGCTCTGCCCAGCGAGCCCCGGGCTGGCCCCAATGAGCAGGGAAGGAGCCCTGGGATGCCTCGGGCTCCTTGGGCCTGGGGGTGACGGACAATTTTCCGCCCGGGATTAGGATTTGCAGGTGCCTCACAGCCCCCGCGGGGCTCTCCCAGAGGTGCCCACCCACTCAGGACCTGCGGCCGGCTCTGACCGGGGTGCCCACAGTCACTCCCCCATGGCACAGCTTCCCCTCTGCCCACCTGTGCTTGATGGCCCCCCCGCCTTGCCCCGGAGCCGAGAGAGGGACAGCAGGAGCTGTCACCGGGGCTGGCACACACACACTCCCCCTGCAGCCTCCCAGGCACCTCGGGCTGGTGCCGCTGCTCCCTTGCCTTGGCAACTTCCCCACGGGACCGGCTGTGCCTGGGATCCTCCCTCCTGGCCTCACATTTCATGCCAGGTCTTTTCAAATAAATATTCTAGAGCCATGCAGGGGGGGAGCTGGGACCCCCTCGCTTTGAGCAGCCTCTCCATCCCTCCTGGAACTGCTGTCACCTGTCCCCATGGGGCCAGCCTCGGCCCCTCGCCCTGTGCCAGCGCGGCAGCGGCTGCTCCTTAACCAAAGACGGGGCCCGGGGTGTGCCGGGGGGGATTATTTGTCCCCCTGCAACCCAGAGGAGCTGGGGGAGAGCCAAGTGCCAGCTCCCCCAGCATGGGGACACATTGGATCCGGAAGGTTGGCAGCAAGGGGGCAGTTTGGGGTGCTGGGGGTCGTAGAAGGACCCATCTTTCCCCAAGGCTTGGGAGGGATCGCTGGGTGTTTGGTGACTTGCAGCCCTCCCCAAGCTCAGGGGTGTCCTGTATCTGTCACCTTGTCCCCCCCGTGCCAACCAGCTGCTGCCATGTGCCACCTTCGCCATGGGTACCACGGGGTGCTCACCCCGGCCTCTGTCCCCTCCCTGTGCTGTGCCTTGCCACGCTCTGCCCCGCTGCCTTGGTGGGCACCTGTCCCACATCCCACCCGCTCCACATCCTGCTGGGACCCCCAGGTCCGGCCTCACCGGGGCGAGCACCCACGTCGCTGCCTGCACCTGCCTGCTGCCCTGCTCTGTTTCCAGGAGGAAAAAAGCAATGGAAATTCTCTTGTATAAAAAGGAAAAAAAAAAAACCAAACCCACATGTAAAGAGATTCTTGGTTTTTATCATAAATATTCTAATAAATTAATGTTAATTTTTAGTGGGGGTTTTTCCAGCTGTTCAGACTCCTGCCGCTCCCACACGGTCCCGGCTGTCCCAGAGGAACAAGGTGGCTCTGACACTTCGTCCCCATCGCTGGGATGGAGAGTTTGCCTCTCCCCCTCCTGCCGTGGCTCAGGGACAACTGGAGCCCCATCCCAGGGGGGCATTTTAAGCCATTCCCAGCTTTGGCAAAGACAGAGGTTCAGCAGAGCCTGGGCTCCCGAATCCCTCCCTGGAGCTGCACCGCTGTGAGGGTGTGCTGGGAGGCTCTCCCAGGGGACGCTCCTTTTCCAGGGGGATGGATCACCCGGCACAGCCCCGGGATGCCACTCTGCCCATCCCCACCCCGGTGTTGTCCCCAGGGAGAAAGGGACAGCACCTGCCTTGTCCTGCCACTGCAGCAGGGCTTGGATAAAGGTTCCATCCCCAGAGGAGGGGTCTTGGGAACGTCTGAGCTCTGTGATTTTCCTCCTGGGTTTCCCCAGGAGCCGAGGCTGGAGCTGAGCCCTCCTAGAGGAGCGTTCCCAGCAGCATCCCAGGACTGCAGAGAGGGAAGAGGCTCACGGCAGCACCTGGGTGAGGAGCAGCACCACAACCCGAGACTCCCCCAAGATCCACCTTGCAGGCGCAGCACGACTCCCCCTCCAGGGCGGGGGGTGTCCCGGGGCAGCCAGAGCCCCTCGCTTTGGGGAATTGCCATGGGAATTGGGAATGTTTCATGGCTGCAAATCCAAGAATCCAAGCCCCGAGCTGGGAGCCTGACTCAGCCCCGGCCATCCTGCAGTGCGTCAGCGCTCGCCTTGCTCACCTGCCCAAAATACCTGAACCCCAGGGCCCCCCTGGCCTGGGGCGGGGCTCAGCTGGGTCACCCCACTGCCCGAGGGGTCCCTGGGCAGGATGAGGTGCCAGGGATGTGGAGCAGGTGGTGCCAGTTTGGTGGGTGCCACCATTGCATCCCACGCAGGGTCTAGGGTAGTTTGTCCCCAGGGCAGGGGGACACCCAAACAGGAGGGTTTGTCAGGAGCAGGCAAAGCCAGGCCATGGCTCCATCCTCCCTGGGGGAAAGCACGGCTTGGCCATCCCAGTTCCAGTGGGAGCAC
>VYXF01007255.1:143935-154463 GCA_013397295.1 Polioptila caerulea
AATGCTTCTCTTCCGATTTTTTTTTTTTTTTTTCTGACATGCAGTGTGATTTTTAATGCACAGGGCTAGCTGGGCCATCGGGGAAGGTGAGGCTTGTCCTTTGAAGCACAAACCATCCAGGTCACTGGTCAGTCATTTCCAGGTGTCCTCCAGGGAGGTGCACAGACCTCTTCCATGCTGGAATCATCCCTTGGGCAGGGCCTCTCCAAAGCAGCCTATTCCCAGCTCTGGGATTCCCTGTGTGCACTGATAGCATTTGAAATTCATTCTCTAGCTAGAAAGGGAGCCTGGGGGAGGAAGGGGAGGTGAAGTTAGTTGGCCTTAGGGAAAGAAAATGTCTTTTAAGCAGACCCTCTGGTGTTTGGAGGGTCTGGCTCTCTCAGCCCAGGGTGGCTGTGAAGTCGCTGGGTGTCCGGAGCACGGGCGGTGCCTGGGCCGTGTCAGATTTCGCAGTGCAGGGAGGGGAGGCGGGCAGGCAGCAGGCGTTCCCCAGGGATGCTGCTCCGGGCACTCCGCGGCTTCCTGGTGCTTCCTCCGAGGCTGACGGACTCGAGTGTCTCTACTAACTTGTGGTTTTTTGGGGTTTTTTTTTGTTTTGTTTTTGTGACAAAACTGTAATAGCCGGGCAGATTGAAATAAAGACTAGATCCTTGGAATGTGCATAGCCAGATTGGTACCTTTCTTGGGGTAGGGGCCATGTGGAGGGGAGTCAGGGGTGGGGGGTGGCTCCCACCATGGCCTAACCCAGCTGGAATTGCCGGGCTCTGCTCCCCCGGGCAGGGCTGGGGCTGGCACTGGCCCTGTGGCTCCTGCAGGTTTTTGCTGCCTCCCTGCAGCCCAGCTCTGCCTTCACGGCCAAGTCCCCTCAGCTCCCCGAGCCTCATCCCTGTGCTGGGAGTTTGGGATTTCCCAGTGCAAGGGAAAAGTGCTGGGAGGGCTGCTCGGGAGCCTGGGGGTGCTGCTCCCGGGGCTGCCAGGGAGCTGAGATTTCTTCTTGGTTCTAAACTGAACATAGATGCCGTGTAGCATGTGTTTGACAGGCTGCTCCTACCCACAGACACACTACACTGAGATTCCCTCCTTCCCTTTGAGATGTCCAAAAGGATCCCCTACAGCCAACAGGGCGACCTACCATTGAGATTGCACTTTGATTTATGGAGTGTGTGTGGTGGGACTCTTGTGAATGGGTTGAACCTGAATTTTTCTAGACCTTGCAGTGATACTGTGCTGCCTCTTGTGAGGGGGCATTTGGAAGATTCCAGTAGCTTGAATGCCACTTGATTTCTTTTTTTTTCTCGTTGTCTTGTTTGTTTTAAATGTCTTTTTTTTTTTTCTCGTTGTCTTGTTTGTTTTAAATGTCTTTTTTTTTTTCCTACACCTGTATCACTTGTCATGCGATGGGCTTGACATAGACTCACTAGATTCTTTAGAATCTGTTACCAATAAATACAGTGTATTCAAATCTGTTGGATTATTTTTATTTGCTTGTCCAGCCGGGTGGTGTGAGGAGGAGATGACCCGGCCCTGTCCCCACCCAAATCCAGGCTCGGAACCAACAGGCACCTGGAGAGGGGCGAGCTGAGCTCCTGGTTCTGGGTCTGCCCCCTCAGTCCAGAGCAGCTGAGGGGGTTTGTGTTTCAAACACCGCCTTTGGTGCTGTGCATTTTCCCTGTCCCTGGAGGGGAGGGTGGCCTGGGCAGGTCCCTGTGGTGGGGGTGGCCCCGGGAGCCCCTCCCTGCTGCTGTGAGCAGCTGAGGCTTGGCTCAGGTGTGTAGCTGAGGCACCTGCAGAGGGTTCCTCCTGCAGGAGGAGAGGTTTTATCTTCCTGGTGCTCCGGCCAGGTTCCCCTGGGATGGCTGGCAGCCGGGTGCAGCTCCTCCAGCCCTGGCTGCCCTCCAGCCTAAGATGAAGTTTCACTTCCCCCTGTCAAGCTCCAGGCAGTTCTGGTTCCACTGCAACAATGGAGCTGACGTTGTGCCAGTCCCTCTTTGGGACAGACTTGCTGGCTCTGCATCTCCAAATTTTCACAGTCCTGGGCCAAAGCTCCCCTCTGACAACGGTGCTGGGGTGTTCTGGCTGGGCTGGCACCGTCAGAGTCCCTGTCCCTGCCTGAGCAGGCTCTGCCTTTTGCAGGGCTCCTTTCTCTCCAAACCTGCTGGGTTTAGAGCTGTTTCCCTCTTTCTGGCACAAACCCAGCATGGTCTCCTGCCTTTTCCAAGTGTGTCTCACGTATGGAAGCAGCTCTGAGTCCCTCAGCTGTCTTCTGTGTGGGTGGCTGGTCCTGCTGTTGGTGTGTGGTGAATAAGCTGCCTCTGGATTTGTGATCCTGAGCAGAGCAACAAAAGCCCTGACAGAGTCGGCTCGGCATTGTTGGAGTGGATCAGACCATACAAAGGGATGTTGGTGGAAAGTACTCGTTGTGATCAGAAAGGAGCTATCAATGTTTACAGCCGAGATTCCGATCCCTCTTTTGTTAATTGTCAAATAAAAAAAAAACCCTATATATTTTCTCACAGCCTGTAGTCTGTCATTATTTTCCTCTTTGAGGAGAGGGGGTGATGGATAAGTCAGGCTGTGCCTGAGGCTCTGGTGGGTGAAATTCAGGCTCTGGTGGTGCTGCAGTGCTTCCCTCAGCCCTGGCTCTGGAGCTGGCTCTGTGTGGGGTGGCTGCTCCTTCTCAGCTGTCTATAAATGCAGTCCCTGTGTTTAGCCCCGTGCCCTGGGCAGTGCCCAGCTCACTGACAGGATCTGGGAGCAGGGGAGATGGTGGTCCAGGGCTCCACGTGCCCCCAGCCCCTCTGCACGGGGCTGCTGGGTGCTCCAGGCCTGCAGAAGCATCCAAAAATACTCAGCCCTGCAGCAGCAGCAGCAGCACTGCTGGGGCTGGCAATGCGGCTTTTACAGCTGCAGCTTTTCCTCCTGGAAGGACACCTGGCCGAGCTCCAAGCTCGCTGAAACGGCAGGAATTTGTCTTGACTCCAGCGTGCAAGAAGCATCTTGCTCCAGCCCTGCTGCTTCCACCGTCCCTGAGCCGCTGGCCCCGTGCCGGGGGTGGCACCAGCTCTGTGCAGGCGGCTCGCTAGACCCAGCATGGCATTTCAATTTTATTTTAATCTCTCTATTTAGCTTTTCCCTCGCAGCTTGCCAGCGTTTCTCCCTGGCTGCCCTCCTCCTCCTCCTCCTCGTCCCGGAGCCGCCGGGGCAGCTCCCGGGGCAGGGACTCCGGGCTCCGCTGCCAGCACGGCACAAACGCCCCATTGATTGTCCCTGCCCCGGAGGTTCCTCGCTCCCGGGACGGGCCGAGCTGCCCAGGGCTGGCACAGCCCCCCCGAGCCCGGGGCCGAGGGGGAGGAACGTGTGGGGCCTGTCCTGCCCCATCCCTCCGACCTTCTCAGTGCCGGGCCTGGCTCGGGCCTTTCTCCCCCAAACAGGGTTTGTGCTCCTCTTGCACTCATGGAATACCCTGGCTTGGAACGGAGCCACGAGATCACCAAGGACAGCCCCAAGTGTGCTTCTGAGGGCTGTCCAAACTTCCTGACCTCCGGCACCTCGGTGCCGTGACCACTTCCCTGGGGAGCCTCTTCCAGTGCCCAGCCGCCCTCTGGGTCTGGAACCTTTTGTGTGCACAGGCAGAGGACCCTTTAAAAAGCTTTTTTCCCCCTCTGCACATGGAGTATTCTCTTTGTTCAGCTCCAAATACAGGTTGCCACAGACTTTTTGGCTAACAGCTCCGTGAGTTCCCTGACAACCACCTTCTCTCAGCCCTGACTGCTTGGATCCAGCCTGGAATGAGCAACTCAGGCACTCCTGTCCCCCCTGAGCCATCACAAGAAGAGATCGGAGCCTCCTGCCTGCTGCACAGCATTCCAGCTTCCCCCAAACTCCCGGCGTGCCGGGTGCCTGCTCTTCCCTGCCCCTTTTCCTTGGAGGAACGAACCACACGTGGCCGAGCTGCTGCTGGGCTGGAAGCTGCTGTTGGTTTGCTGCTCCCTCACCTGGGTGGATCCCCGAGCCCGGACACACATTCCAGCTTGTAGAAACACGATGGCTCTGACAAATTTGTTTGAAATCCTCTGCTGGCATCCCGAGGTGTTCAGGGGAATGATTGACAGCCATGGCAGAGGCGTTTCCTGAGGAAAGGAGGAAAAGAAACCAATTGCCTTGTCACCACAGCCTCCAGGTGTTGCACAACGGAGCCGTGAGACCGGCCAAGGACGGGGCAGCCTGGCACTCCTGCACCCCCCGCACGTCCCACCAGCCATGCCAGGGGCAAGGAGTGACATTCCCAGGGGAAACGAGGGCTCCGGGGTGGGAGAGCGGCTCTGGAGGGGCTGGAGCGGCGCCCGGGGAGGTGCAGGGCGGTGTGAGATGTGTTATCTCTCTCTGAGCAGGTGAGAACTCGCCTTTTCACTGCCAGCACCGAGCTCACGTTTTCACTCCCGATTTTCACTCCCAGCACTGAGCTCGGCTCTCTCCCAGCGCCGCAGCCGTTCCCCCCTCTCCCCTCGCTGGCAGATGGGGACGGGATGGGGACGCGGCCCCGGCTGGTTGGGGTGGCTGATCCTTGCCCTCTGCACCACCACGGTGTGTTTGCCCTCCTTATCTCGCCGCTATCAAGCCCGGGCTGGGCTGGAGCAGTGTCACCCTGCCTTCAAAGGAGAAGCCAGCGCTCCCCGGGCTGTTTGTGTGGCCTATATTTTTGCTTTGTAATCCAAGGAGGGGCTGGAGGTACGGACACCCCTCCAGCCCTCCTCCCTTCCCCCCGTAGCCGGCGTGGCTGGAACAGCTGATTACTTTAAGCATCCCTCTACAGGTATGCAATTACAGGTGGCTTGGGCTGAAATCCCAGCTAAATCCGCGTGTCCGCGGCGTGACTCACGTAACCACCGCTCCCCGGTGGATCCCGGGCGCATTCCTTAAGGACTGGACACAATGGTTAACGCGCCACTCACAGCCACCTCTCCGAGTGTCACCGGTGTGGCGAGTCCGGCCGGTTTGTCCCTCTCTGCTCCTCCCCGGCAGCGCCCACGGCGGGGCTGAGCCCCCCGGGGGGATCCCCCTCCGCAGAGGGGGTTTCTAGCGGGGCTCGGGAGGGGTCGGGCCCTCTAAAGATGCTGACCTGCCCGGGGGCGTTTCAGCTGAGATCCGAGACCAAAACGCCCGAGCCGTGGATGGTGGGAGGGCAGGGCAGCCGCAGCCCTTCCCTGCGGGACAGGGTGAGGGATGGGGGAGCACTTGGCGCCTTCTCCGCGCTTTGGGAATGTGTCCTTCCAGAGGAGACGGCAGCCTTTGGAGGCAGCCTGCTCATGTGGGGCAGGGTGCTGCTCCCGCTCGTGCCGACGTGAGTAAGAGCATCCTCAGCATCGCCCGCGTCACAGCTGAGCTCAGCCCGGGAGGGGCAGCGCCCTCCGCCCCCACTAATGCCCGGGGAGCCGCAGATGGAGGCATTGCTAATGGCAGTAATTGCCCGGTGGTTATTTAGCTGATGATTTGTTTTATCCAGGCGGGCTGAGTTACGTCCGACCTCGGCCCATCCGCCCCGAGGCCATCCCGGGGGTGGCACACGCAGCCCTGGGCAGGAGCACCTGGGGCTCCGGGTGGCTGAGGAGCTCAGCGAGGCCTGGGGATGTGCGTGTGCAGCCCAGAAATGCAGCAGGGCCCTGGCTGATGCCACAGCCTGGGCAGCAGGGGAGGGGGGATCGGAGTGTGCCCCGCTCAGGTGAGTCTCTACCTGCAGAGCTGCCCCAGCCCTGGGCCCCCAACATCAGCAGCACCTGGAGCTGCTGCAGAGAGCCCAGAGGGGGCCACGGAACTGCTCCAAGGGCTGGAGCCCCTCTGGAGCCAGCCTGGCAGAGCTGAAGGTGCTCACATGGAGAGAAGCTCCAGGGAGAGCTCAGAGCCCTTCCAGGACCTAAAGGGACTCCAGGAGAGCTGGAGAGGGACTGGGGACAAGGGCCTGGAGTGCCAGGACAGGGGGGAATGGCTTCAAACTGACAGAGGGCAGGGTTGGGTTGGATATGAGGGATAAATTCTTCCCTGTGAGGGTCCCCTGGCAGCTCCAGCAGCTCCCCACAGCCCCAGGTGAGTGCAAACCCCGCTGGCAGCTGGGAGGAGCCAGCTCCTGCCCCCGGGCCAGGTGATGGCAGAGCCTGGTGGGTTTTAGGGGAGGTTGCTCAGGGGTTTGGCCGCCAGGGCTCGTGCCTGTGGGCAGGCAGGGAGCTGCTCTGCTCCCCAGTTCAGCTCCTCACTCACCATCACGTGGGCGGGAGGAAGGCTCATCCCGCAGCCGGCGCTCCCTAAACCTTGGAAAGCCGGGATTACCGGCATTATCCCGTAATTGAGGAAATCCCCCCTCTCATTAGCTCGGCCAGGGCTGCAGCCTCATCCCTTCCCTCCGTCCTGCTCGGGGCGGGGGTCCCCACNGGGTCCCCACGGCTCCCCCGTGCCCGGGGCCTCTCCAAAGGCACCCCCAGCCCCCAGTGGGGCTGGGCACCCCAAAACTCTGCGGTGACCACGGGGCTTCTGCCGGCCCCGGCCCCCGGGCGGGATGGGATTCCCCGCTCTGCTCTCGGGAGGAGCCGCCCGTGTTCGGCTCCCGACTGCTGGGGGTGAAGCTTCGTTTTCTGCCCCAGGTTTTCTCCTCGGTGGAGCTGCCAGCGGTCACTGCCGAGCTGTGCCCGGCCCTGCGCCGCCTCCATCACCGCCCTGAGGAAGAGGAGGCTGAGGTGACCAAGGAGCGCGGGTTCTTGGCCATGCCCGCCTGCCCGACCCCTGTGCTGGAGCCGTGAGCGGTCAGTGAGCGGTCAGTGAGCGGTCAGTGTGTGCCCGTCCCCTGCACAGCGCTGGACACGTGTCCCCAGCGTGATAAGGACAGCCGAGATAAGGACACGGGTGTCCCTGTGCTGTGCCGCGGCTCCCTGCCCGGGCACGGGGGTGTGACCCAGCCTTTCCCCTTGTCCAGCTGTGCCCACCGGGTCCCCACTGGCACAGCCCTGTGTCCATCCCGTGCTGGCCCCCCCGGCCTGGCTCACACCATCCCTGCTCCGTGTCCCCAGTGCCTGACCCTGCTGCATGGTGGGCTGAGGGGAGCCCAAAATTCCCCTTCCCACCCCTCTGAGCCCCAGCCCAGCAGCACCCCTGCCCCACCAAACCGCCCCAAAGCCCAAGTAGGGACGGGATATTTGCTCTCAGAGGCACTGCTGGAATTTCTCCCAGTGACTCCGGCTCGGACAGCCCCAGCTGGAGCAGGCAATCAATCCCCCTTGCCGTGCCCTGTTCTTCAGGTATTTCAGGATTACATCAACCCGTGCTTTCTCCCGGGCAGGCTCTGTGTGCAGGGCAGGAGGCTGCAGCCCTTTGGGGTTATTTATGTTCGTGGCTTTGGGGCTCTCAGAGCCCAGCAGGGGACAGAGCGATGAGAAAATGGCTTTGGGTTAAAATACAATTGCGAGTTGGGGAAATTGGGGGGTTCCCAAAGCACATGAGCCACCTTGAGTGTGAATATGTGAATATTGTGCTCTGCTTTACTCAGCTTGGCCCCAGCCCCCTGCAGCTGTGCAAAACAAAGGGAGGCTTTTACCTTTTAAACTCACCTTGGGGGCATTTTGCTGCCTGCTTTGAAGAGCCAGGGCAGTAGGAGGAAAATAATGAGGCTGTTTCCCCCCAGATGGATCCCTGCATGTCCCAGGCTGGGCTGTTTTCACAGAATCATGGAATGGTTTGGGTTGGAAGGGGTCTTAAAGCCCTTTTCGTTCCACCCTCTGCCATGGGCAACCTGTGCCAGGGCCTCACCACCCTCGCAGGGAGGAATTTCTTCTAAAATCCAATCTAAACCTACTCAGTTTAAAGCCATTCCCCTTTCTCCCACTTGTCCTTGTCTTCTTTTGCTGCAAAGCCCTCAGCAGCTCTTCTTGAGTGGAAATACAGCTTCATCTTGGCTGAAATTCTGGCAGAAAGTGGGGATTTGGGTTAAAATCCCAGGCTGAAAGCAGCACAGGGGATGGGAGCTCAGAAAGTCGAAATTCTGGGAGCTCATGGTGAAGCTAAAGTTTAAATTTAGGACATCTCCAGGCTGGTGAGCAGATCTGTGGCTCAGCATTCAGACTTTGACTCCCAGGATTTAACAGCTTTCAGGAAGAAGGGAGTGGGGAGAATACACCCCTGTGATCCCCTTCGGGGGCCTTGGGAGGATGAGCAGAGCTCCCTGGGGCTCGCAGAGTGTCCCCGCAGCAAAAAGAAACACCAGGACCTGATCCAAAACCCTCCCCGGGGATTTTTCCATCTGCTGCACCGGGCTGTAGATCAAACCTCGGCTGACAAAGGGAGAATGGACTTTGGGGGTTTGTTTAATGTCCCTGGGGCTGGGAAAGGACGTTCCCGGCCTCGGCCCTGTCCCGCCTTTGTTCCCGGGTCGGGCACTGTAGCGCGGAGCCCCAGCAGGGGCTGTGCTGCCCCGGCCTCTGCAGCCGGAGCGAAGCTGCTGGATTTGGGTGCTCCCCGGGATTTTCAGGGGGCTTCAGGACCGTGCTCGTGGCAGGGGCGGGCTGTTCTCCGGGCTTTTCCAGAGGAGGGGCTGAGGATGCAGTGCCAGCATCTCTCGGGGGGACAGGGAGCGGGGGGAGAGGGCATTCCCAGAAAAAGGATGGAGGAGGCTCCACTCCCGGCTCTCCCCAGGCTCCGAGTGTGCCACGGCCCCAGCCCGCTGTGGGCAGGGGTGGGAGCTGGGGGCGCTGGAATGGGGGGATGGCAGCAGGAGCAGGGTGCTGCCGTGTGGGATCCGGCCGCGGCTTCTCCTCCAGGCAGCTGCTTCCCGCTGGGAGCGGGGTTATCGGAGCAGCCGCCGCTTTCCACCGGCAGCGATAGCGCAAGGACAGGGGACACGGGCACCTCGGGGCCAGGCTGCAGCCTTTGCCTATCACGAGGTAAAGAGCTGAAAACAGGCAGGGAAAACAAACCCAGGGCTCCATGTGGGAGCCCCGCTGGCATCAGCAAAACTTTCCATGGAAATCTGTGGCACTCGGGGACAAAGCTTCACCCCTGGGACACACGGAGGGGACACACCTTGTGTCCGCATCCTCTGGCCGCTGTTCGGTCAGCCGAGGGAGCAGAGTTTTGCTGATGGGTGGGATGCTCCCCTGGGAATGGGTTTCCATGGGATGTAGAAGGGGCAGTGTCCCAGAGCGGGGTGTGATGCCCACGCCGGGCAGCCGCGGCCCCACGGCCACCGCGGCGCTGCCAGTCCCGGCCCCCGTGTCCCCCCGGTGCGTGTTTTTCTCGGCAGTCCCCGAGCAGGAATGTTTCCCGCTGCCGAGCGAAAGTGGAGGCAGGAATTGCTGGAATAGCGACAGGCTGAGTAACAGCGCTAACTTTATTCTCCAGAACAAAGGGCAGTGTCCCGGCGCCGAGCGCTGCTCCCGCTGCCGGCCGGGCCCGGGCAGTGCCCGAATTCCCGTCCTGGAGACCCCCGGGCCCGGCTCCCACCACAACCCCCGCTGCTGCTCCCGCCAGCCAAAAGTGCTCTTCCAGAAGCAAAGAGAGGTTGTAGAGCAGCACCGAAAGGGATTTCCCTCCGAGATTTCAAGCAGGGCTTTTCCCTCCGCGGGTGTATCCCCAGCCTATCCCCGAGGATCTTGGGGTGCTGCGAGCCTGGTGTGGACATCAAACAGCCCTGAGCGCCCCGTGCCTGCCCCCACGCCCGGGGGGCTGTGGATGGGGCGCTGCCCTCCCCTCTGCCCTTTCCCGGGGTGATTTCTCGCTGTGCAAGAGGAGGGATCCCCTCGTCAGAGCCCACGAACCCCGCGGGTGGGCGAACCACCCCTGCTCTGAGGAAGGTGCCAGAGATCCCCCCTGGAAGCCGGCCCCGGGCTGCAGGATTGTTTCCCTGCAATCAAGAGCAGGGATTTGGTCAGAGCAGGATCCGTCCCTGCGAGCAGCCTTGGTGCCAGGGCCGGCCTTGGCTGCAGGGCTCGGGCAAGGCAGCGCTTTCCAAAACAAATATTTGTCCAGTGCAACAACACGTGGGAAAGAGCAGGAGGATTTGCTTCCCCGGCTCCAGGGGGAGGTTCCCAGGGAGCTCGACTCGGCCGTGGGGGTTCAGCTGTGCCCTGACCTGTCACTGAGCTGAGCTGCCCAGGTTTTGAACCTCTTTATGCTCCGTGGGTTTGCACAAAATGGGTTTTAATTTGCACCCAGAAGGGGAATCACTCTTGGATGGACTCAGACAATCCCTCTGGCCATGAAGTGTTAAGGTGAGAAGGGACTGTGCCTTGGCTCTGCCCTGCTGTCTGTGCTAAAGAATCTCAAAGACCCCAAATCTCCCCCCAGATCCTCCTGTGTGTGGAGCTGAGCAGGATTATGCTCTGGCAGCCCCGAGGTTGGAATCACCGGATGCTGGATGTGTCTCCTCAGTGGTGCCAGTGTCCCCCCCAGCCCCGCACCCCCACGGTGACAACGCTTGGGGGGATCCCCTCCACCATTTAATCTTCCCAGCCTTCACATCCGGAGGCTTTTCCTTGTGTCCGTGGTACCA
>VYXF01007255.1:166704-187726 GCA_013397295.1 Polioptila caerulea
CCCCGGCTGCTCTCGCTGTCCCCGCTCTGTCCCTGCCCCTGGGGGAGGCTGGCGGCGCTCGGAGCTTTCCCGGGGGCTCCGGGTGTCCCCGGTCCCTGCTGGGGCCGGCTCTGGTTCCCGGGGCTGGCAAACGGAGGGGGTGGCACGGTGGGAGCCCGTGCACAGCGGGACGGGCTGGGATGGCTCCGTCCCCTGCTGCTCCTCCTTTCCCCAAAAATCCCCCGGCTGGAGGACGTGGGGGGGCAGGGTAGGCAGAGGGAGCTCTCTGCGGTGCCCGGGTGGGTCTCCCTTTTTCCTTCCCTTTCATCTGGGAGGGAAAAGGGTCAAACTTTGTTTGCCTGCCTCGTGGTGGAGCCCCGGCTGACAGCAGGAACGGGGTGGGTGTTTTCGGCCAGGGGCACAGGGCAGCGTTTGCCAAGGGGCAGTTGCTTGGCCGGGTTGTTCATATCCCAGATAACTGAGAGAGAGAGCAGCTGCTGGATCCCCAGGGATGCACAGGGAGGATTCTGGATCCACATTTACCCTGGGCCCGGATCCCCATCCCTGCCCGAGGCCAGCAGAGCAGGTGGGAACAGGAGCTTAACAGGTGACTTCCAGCTCCTGGCCAGGCTCCCTAGGACACTTCACAGCTGCGGGTGCTTGCACAGGGCTCAGAGAAGCTCTATCTGTGTGTAGATCCTGTCCCCTGAATTTAGGAGACATTCCCTGGCTGCCCACAGCCCTGGCAGCGTGGCTACAGGCAGAGGGATGTTCAGGAGATTCACAACTTAACTGAGCTTTCTTAAAACTCTCCAGGGAAGTCCTGCCCTCTGAACAATGAAGATCTTAGACCCTGGCTAACCCTGCAAACCCTTTGTGGCTCCTTCCTGGCTCCTCTGGAGCAGATGCTGAGGCTCTCCACAGGGACCTTCTCCAGTGACTCCCGGTGCCTGCGTGAGAGCAGAGCGAGCTCCCAGCCAGTGAGTAACTCCTGGATGTGGATTTTGGGCTGAGCATTTGTTTCTGGCTGAGGGTTTTGGTCCAGTCTGTTCCTGTGCTGAGGAAGCTGCTGGCTCGAGGGGCTGTGTCCTGTCTGTGCTCCTGGGGAACTTTTCCTTGTGATCAGAGCTCCCAGAAACGTGAGCTGTGGTGGCAGTGGGTGAGCCCAGGGTGTCTGTGACACCTGTGCCTGCAGGTCTTTTCCTCAGAGCTGAGACAATGCTCCTCTGTGTCCAAAATGCTCTGAAATGTCAGAATATTGTCTGTTGTTATATAAAGGAGTGTTGCTTTGCAATGCAGATGGGAGGCCTTGGAATGAAAAGAAACATCCCAGTAAGCAGTTCCCAGTTCAGCTCAAATGTTTTCATTTCAATTCATGGGTTATTTTTTTCAGTCTGTTTTTAAATGTTGAACTGCATTACAAACATGAGGAACTTGAGGGGGAAACCCCCTGACTTGTTCTGAAGTGAAAGCAATTGAAAGTCTCCAGTGATGCTGAGGTGAGGGAGCTCTGCCTGCTCAGCACTGAAATTGGAGCAGCTGGGGGTTTTTATTTTGCATATTGCCCAGGAATGTGCAAAGGGAGCTCCTGGGATGAATTTTCATAAGATAACAGAGCCAAAATATTCCTGGAAAGCAGTGGTGTGCTGTAACTGCCTGGCTTTCAGTCTGGGGCTGTTTCTTTGTGGGGAAAACGTGACTGTTGGTTTAAAAACCAGGGAAAAAGAGGCAATGCTCTAACAAGGTCTGACAGATTTATTTATTCATGCTTGAGGTGCCCTATAGAAAGTCTATAGTAAAGCAACAAGGACAGCCCTAAAACATTTAAGCTATGGCTGGGCTTTCACTGCTTATTAATTACCCTAATTAGTATTTAAAAGGATCTCTTGGAGGTGAAAGCAGCGTCAGCCAAGAAGCCTGGAAAGCATGGAGACTTTCGGGACCCACCACAGCCTTTCAGAGCAGTAGGGGTGGAGAGTGAGAGCCCTGCCCTGGCCTTCCCGTGCTGAGCTTTAATAATAAAAAGATTAAAAATAGGGAGCATGAACGGGGTGAGGGTGGCTCTGTGCAGGTGGAACGTGACAGTGCAGGCTGCAAAAGCTGTTCCCTCCTGCCTGCAGACCTGCAGGAGCTGAGCAGGGCCTGCTCTGCTGCTGCTCTGGGTTTGTGAGGGTTTGCCTGCCATGAGGAGTGCTCCGAGACCTCTCCTTGACAAGATCTTTTCCTTAATCCTCGTGAAGACATGGGGTTTCCATAGGGGAAGTCTTTGACATCACCTGACCTTAGCATGACTGGCAAAAATCATTAGTGTTGGTAATGCTGTCATTGCTAAATCCTCTAAATTGAAATGGCAGCAAATAACTGGAGTTGGAATTGGCAGCTTGCATAATGATGGACTGCTTGTCATCTCCTCCTGGACACGATGTGTTTTGAAATGGATAAGTGCTGTCAGGGCCCAGCCTAATGCTAAGGAATGCAAGACAAAGGGAAGTTGTTTAAAAAAAGCTACTTTCCCTTTGGAGCCTGTCAGAGGCTCCACCTCCAGCTGTGCTGCTCCTTTATTGCTCTGGAGCTGACTCCTCTTCCAGCTGCGTGGGGGAAACTCTTCTGAAGGTTACAGGGGTTTTGATGTCTGAAATTAGCCCTTTTAAAGCATCTCTCTTCTGATTTGAGTATCTGCCCAAAGGAAGCAGCAAAGCTTGGGTGGTGGGAGAGGCCCGGAACGCGGGCCCTGAGTGGGAACGGCGCGAGTCCTGATGCGAAATATTCCCATAAATCATTGGAATGTTGGCTTTGGGAGTCTCTGGCTGTCAGATCCCTCTGTGCTGACGGACAGCTCGCGGAGGAGGGGCCGGTGCTGTGCGGGCTGCTCTGACCTGAGCCCTCTGTGTGTGCAGGTGCCCGAGGCTGAGCCATGCTGGGCCGGAGGAGCCGCCTGCCCCCCGAGCCGAGCGGCGCGCGGCAGCGGGAGCAGCCCTGCCAGGACCTGGCCGTGCCCCTGCGGGCACGGGCGCCCAGGGACACGGATGTCAGCCTGGAGGTGTTCAGTGGCTCCACACCTGAGATCAAAGCCGGCCGCAGCAGAGCCCAGCAGATGCGGGACAGGAAGGGGCGCAAGGCCGAGCTCAAGGACGCCAACGGCCGAGAGGCAGAGACCATCACCTTCATCTCGGGGACAGCAGAGGCTCCCCCACAGCAGAGCTTCTGCTGCTCCTCCCTGTCCCAGGCCTGGAACACGTACAAGGCAGTTTTCTGTTGCATAGTGACGTGTGGGGGCTGCTTCCAGGACTGCAGTGTCTGCATTCCCTACCCAGGGCCTGCTGAGACCTCCACAGAGGATGGGAAGAACGGAGACTACAACGGGCGGCTGCCAAACAGCCCCACCAACAGCTCTCCTGCTGAGAAGAACGGGAACCAGATCAAAAAGTCCAGCATGGGCAGCAGTTTCAGTTACCCAGACGTGAAGCTGAAGGGCATCCCTGTCTATCCAAACAGGAACCCCAACCACCACCTGGAATCTGATTCCTGCTGCAAGGAGCTGCTGGAGAAGCCCTTCAGGAACAGCATAGAAAAGCCGCCGCTCCCCAGCAGCCACCGGAGCTCGGAGGAGTATTACTCCTTCCACGAGTCCGACGTGGACATCAGCGAGCTGAACGGCTCCATGTCCAGCAGGCAGATCGACGTGCTCATCTTCAAGAAGCTGACGGAGCTGTTCAGCGTGCACCAGATCGACGAGCTGGCCAAGTGCACCTCGGACACCGTCTTCCTGGAGAAGACCAACAAGATCTCGGACCTCATCAACAGCATCACTCAGGACTACAACCTGGACGAGCAGGACGCCGAGTGCAGGCTGGTGCGCGGCATCATCCGCATCAGCACCCGCAAGAGCCGCGTGCGGCCGCACATCCCCGGCCACGGCCACGGCCACGAGGACAAGTCCAGCCGGGCCAACGCGCCGGACAGCGGCAACGAGACCATGCTGGAGTCCATGGTCCTCAGCCAGGACGGTACGTGGGGGTCCCTGGGGGTGCCTGGGTGCTGCGACAGGGTTGTGTCACCAGGGCCACGGAGATGTGGCAGCTGGGAGCTGCTCTGGCTTGTTCTCCTGGGTTGTGTGAGTGGAGGTCCTTATGGAGAGCTCTGCTTCTCTCCCTCCCTGTGCTGTGGCTTTTTGGGCCTGTCTTCCCTTGCCCGTGAGGTTTGTGCTGAGCAATAGATGGGTTTGTGCTGCTGCTGCCTGTGCTCATCTGAGGGAGGCAGAGAAGCCGTGAGTCAAACTGAACTGGTAGGACCAGACGAGCTGCTTGTGCCAGAGGATGTCCAGTTACTCAGCTGGCTCTCTCCCACGTGCTAATGCCACCCTGTGACAGTGTGTCCTCCGAGCCCAGACCTCCTCCACACAGTGAATATCCCTGCTAAAAGGAGGGAAGGGCTGATCCACAGCACCAGTGCCTCCTGCTTCTTCCTCCTTGTGGGAGCAGCCTCAAGTGTCTGAGCTCCAGAGCAGGCTATAACAGAGTTTGGTGTAGAAAAACCTTGAAAGGCTGAGTGTGGGGGGCAAGGAGATATCCAGAAGTACCAGAGGAAATCGTGTGGGTGTTGTGCTTCCCAGATTAGCAAGAGGCTGCTCCTGGGATTTGAGGACACACAGCTCAGACCTGGACCGTGGCGGAAGCAGTGGGAAGGATGAGGCTCTGCCTCTGCTGCTCCCTGAGGGTGCTCCCTGAGCTGAGTCACCCTGTCCCTCACCCTGCACTGTCTCAGGGCCTCTTGGCTTCCCTTGCAGAGCTGGCCGTGCAGATATCGGAGGAGACGCCGGCGGATGTGATGGCCCGGAACATGAGGCGGCACAGCAGCGCAGGTAACGCACCTGCCTGGGGCCATGGCTGCCCTGGAACCCCCTGCTTCGTGTCCTCACCCTCCACAGAGGCCGAGCTGACCCTGCCCCTCAGGTTCCCCTCAGTTCTGCTGGGCTCTGCGAGTGATGGAGCCCTGGGATGGTGGATCTTTCTGAGAAGGGGTGAAATCCAAGGGTGGCACGGTGCCTGTCCTTGCACAGGACCTGACCTGAGAGCTCTCAGTCTGTCTGTGCCTGGACAAAGTTTGGGGCTGTATTTGGGGTGTGCCTGCCAGAGGTCACAGCTGGGTGAGACTGGGAGCAAAAGGAACTGTGCAAAAGGGAAGCAGGCAGGAGTGACGGGCTGCCCCGAGCTCTGATCCTCCCAAGGAGCAGCCCAGGGCTAAAAGACAAGTTTCCTCCTGCCCAGCAGCTCTGTCCTGGGGGATGGCTGCAATGCAGGCAGGGCTGTTCCCTGCCATGGCTTTGTGTGGCATTCTCCTCCCTCATGGTACACAAAGCCTTTTGTGGCAGCTCCTTCCCCACTGCCAGGTTGCTGTGCTCCCCCTGGGCTAATGGCACCATCTCTTCTCTTCTCTTTCCTCCCCAAGGCTCTCCAACCAGCAGAGATTCCTCTTTCCAGGACACAGAGACTGACTCGTCTGGGGCACCTCTGCTCCAGGTGTACTGATAAAGGACCCAGCAGGGAGGCATTCCAGGGCTTTGCTGCAGCCACAATCCTCCTCTTTCCATCTGGAGTGTGCTGTGCCACGTTTGATTTTATATTCTCAGTCTACCCTCATCCTTACTGAAGCCAGATTCCTCCTGCTGTCTGAATTTCGCTGGATATTTTGGGGTTTTTGGACAATCAAGGAAGCAAACTGTGGAGCTAATGACCTTGGGAGGTGGAATGTGTGCCCAGGGAGGAGAAGATGGATGAGGAAGTAGCAGATAACTTGTGCCTCTGTGATTCTGTAAATCACATTTAGCTCCAGCAGCCTCAGTGGCTCAGCCCTTTCCCTGCTTTGAGGACCTGGCGTACAGTTCCTGCTTCCTGGCACTGCCTGAGCCACCTTGGGCAGGGAATAACTCTGTGGTGTCTGTGCTGGTGCTGATGTTGTGGTGCAGGCTGAGACCCTGCTCTGTAGGGACCCACATCTCTATTTAAAGTGCCTGTGCTGGTCCCACAAACCCCTGGTGTTTTCAGCAGGCAGATCTGCCTTTCCCTGCTGACCCTTGCTGTCATCTGCTGCCTTTTGAGGAGAAGGTTCAGGTTTATGGGGTTCATTTAACCTGTGGCCTCTTGGCTCATCTCCTGAGACAGGGCCCGTGCTGGGGCTGGCGTGGCTGCTCGGCCAGTGGGGCTCAGCTGTGCCAGCCTGCTGGGCATCCTGGCACGGGGCATTCCCAGGAGCACACACTGGCACCTGCAGCTCTCCCTCCCTGCTCTGCCAGGCCCTCCACGTCTCCCCTGGGAGAGCCTGGAGCGGGATGGGGGCAGGCGAGGGGAGCACTTGGTTCACTCCCACCTTTCTGTGCTTCAGAACTGGGCTGCTTCACTGTTCTGCCAGAAAAATCCCTGAAAAGAGGTTTGCTTTGGAAGGAAAGGCTCCTGAGAGTGTCTGCAGAGGGTTTGTGAGGCACTGCTGCTCCCCTCCTTTCCCTGTGGGCGCTCAGCTCCTTGTCCTTGCCTGTGCCCCTCTCTGGCAGGCGGTGGGAGCCCGGGGAGGGGGCACTGCCACCCCCAGGGCACGGTGCCAGGCGGCCTTGAGGGCTGCAGCAGGAGGAAGCTGCATCTGTGGTGTTGCCACTTGGTTGTTTATCACAAAGTAAACACGTCAAGCCATGGGACTTGTTTGGAGATTTGGGTGCCCTTGGACGTGGACAGAAAACGCTTCCCTGAATTTACCAGCCACAGGATAAACAAACCCACTGGATTTTGGGGAGAGGGAAACCCAAACAGGCCCTGGGCTTCGGTGTGGACCGGTGCTTTTGTGCCTAGGTTGGACTGGAATGTGCCTTAATTGAACTGAAATGTGCCTTTATTTTATAGCTTGTGATTGCTCTTCAGAGGGTTGGGAAGGGAGGGAGGATTCAGTTCTTCTCACGAGCTCTCAGCCTTCTTTAAAAAGCCAAAACCCTTGGAAATGGAGAGTTCCAGTCCCTGTTAGAGCCTGTTTTTGTAAATCACTGGCTTTTTTTCAGAGTGTGCTTCCAGAAATCAGGGGCATTAGTGAGACCACACCTGGAGACACCAATGAGAGAGATGTTGAGAGAGATTTTTGAATGATGGGGAAGAGACTGAGCCTTGGAGTTGGCTTCCCCTTCCTGCTTTGTGTTTAAAGCTGTTGGTTTGTGAGAAATCGAGTCTATACAAGGGAAAGACTTGAAGCAAGGCCAGGCTGGGACTCCTAGGGGAGCTGGGAGTCACCTCCTGAGGGACCTGCTTGGCTTCTGCTTCTCATGGGTTTGTACATTGTTACTGGGACAAGTTTCCTCCAAGCTGTGCCCTGTGTCACAGGGGTCACACTGACACTGCTCTGTGGGCTGTGCTTTGGAGACAAGGGGTGAGCTGGACTTGCAACAAGCAAATACACATTTTTAGTTCTAGTCTGGGTATGAAGAGTGAGTATGTGTGGATTAAAATAGCAAAAAAACCCCCCAAGCCCCCCAAAAACTCACTAAGAGGAAGATTGAACTGGATGGTCCCTGAAGCTGGTTCACCTGTGGTGTCTTATGGGATTCTTTTGCACTCGTTGGCCTTAAATGTCTGGTTTGGTCTTTTTTATAAAAGTTGTGCTCTTTACTGTGCTGTGACTTTTACATTCCTGTTTTCATCAGCTTGGGGATCCTGGGGTGGGGGTGCAGAGAGGGTGGCTGATTCCTGCTGTCCCAGGTGGGCAAAGGTGTTTTCATCCATTTGGTAGCTCCAGGGGGATCCCAAGTGCCAGGCTGGTGCCTGGTGCAAGTGAAGGAGCCCCTGGGGAAGTGTTTGTTGGTGTGCAGGGAAACCTGGACCTTCCCTGGGCAGCGATGCTGGAGCTGAGCTCTGGAAAAGCTGAGCCTGGGGGGGAGAATTTCCATGTTGTCCCTGTGCTGTCACCAGCTCGTGGTAGCGAATGTGGGGTTTGCTCTGTGGGATCAGCTCGGGGTGGAGGGTGGCCCAGCCTCTGACCCTGCCACTTGAAGGACCAGTTCTGCTCTTTGCAATTTCAGCACAAATCCCAGGATAACCTGCAAGGCTTCATTCCTGGCTGCTGACCTCCCCTCACCCTCCTGGGGCAGGGGCTGGGCGGGTGCCCTGGGGGTTTCCCTCTGCTGCACAGGACCAGGATGTGTTTGCTGGGAGGATTTCAGAGCCATGAACGGGTAAATGCTGCCTTCTCTCGGCTGGGGAACGTCTGGGGCAAACTCTGCCCTGTAGACAGCTCTGCAGAGCCTGTGGTGCCTGCAAAGGCCTTGCTTTTAAAGGAGCTGGGGAGGGGCCCTGGGCAGGTGAGGAGCTCCGGGCTCTGCCCTCCGGCTGGTGGCAGCACCAGCTCCTCCAGGTGACCTGACACAGGCGTGGAAAGACAAAAGTTCCTTGCTGGCCTGTCCCTCCCCGTTCTGCTGGGGCTCGGGCACACAAGGATGTGTTTGATGTTTGCAGGGTTTGGATCCCAGTGCTCCTGCTGCTCTCAGCATTTCCCTGCCACGGGCACAGGGACAGGGCCACACTCCCTGGCCCCCAGGCACTCAGACTGAGGTGGGGCTTTGCATTCCTTAAGCCTTGAGCAGGACCCGGGAGGATTTATCGTGGGGCAGCTGCCGTAGGAAGCAGAAGAGAGCTCCCAGTTCCCTTTGGCCTGGGGAAAGTGGTGGCTGGGGGTGTTTGCAGAGGACAAGGCCGTCAGTGGAACACCTTCTGTTCCGCTGGCCCAGGGGCTGAAGTCCAGGGGCAGCTCTGGGATCAGCCACGGTTCACAAACACGGCCCGGGCGTTCACCTCCTCCACGGGGTCAGGCCAGCAGGGATGGCCCCGTTCTCCCAGTGACCCTCCTTCCTCCCAGAAACTGTCCCCCAGCTTCCCTGGGGTTCTGGTGCTGCCTTTTCTCTGTCTTCTCTCAGCTGCCACCAGAACAAATCTGGGATTTCCTGGTTTTTAGCCCAAACACTGCCCTGGCTCCACCAGCCAGGACCCTGCAGTGGTGAGGACAGGAGAGCCCCAGGGTCCTGGGAACACTGAGGGAGCTCTGCAGTTCCCAAGGGCAGGGACTGCTGCTCCCAGCAGGCTGCCAGCCCCAGGAGCTGCCTGGCCAGGCTCAGGGCTTGGTGTGGGACACAGGGCTGAGGAGGAAACAGGGAAAGAACAAAGCCACATGTTGGGCTTGGGGTGGTGCCGTGGGCTCTCTGGTTTATGGCTGGCCTGGTGCCTGCCCCTGCTTGTCCCTGAGGAGGGGCTGGCAGTGGGATGCAGATTCTGCTGCAGGTGCAGGGGCTGGGGTGCTCCCAGCACCTGCAGGCAGCAGCAGCAGCACTGACAGAGCTGAGAACTCTGGGGTGAAGCTCATCACACCTCAGAGCAGCTCAGCCCTCCCAGCTCACCTGCCCCACAAAGCAGGGGTCAGTGCAGACAGGCAGCCAGCTCATTCTGGGGCTAAAACCTTCAAATCCAGCACAGCTCAGCTTTTTTTACTAAAACAGGAGATGCTGCTCATTTATCAGGGCCAAAGCATGGACAGGCAGGTGTGTGCAGGATGAGGGCAGGTCTGTGCAGGTGATCTGTAACACAAACAGGCAGGAAGATCTGGGCAGAGCACCCCAGAGGCAGATGCCCCAGTCTGGGTCCTTGCTCAAGGTCACTGCTGTGCTAGGTAGGGGCTGCTTTTTAACCCCAAGAGCCTGTTAAACAGAGACTTCATGCCAACAGTGCTCTGCTGCTCAAAAAACAACCCCACCACACCAGGGCTGCGCCAGGCTGGACTTTGCCCAACCAGGATTTTCAGCCGTTTGTGCCCATCCCTCAGGGAGGAGGTGGAAATGTCTGGGGGAGGCAGAGGGAAGAGCCACAGCAGCAGGGATCTGGGATAGAGCCCAGCATTTCCTGGCACCCTCCTTGTCAGCCTGGCATGAAGGAGACCTGGGGCAAGCGTGGCTTGCTGGTGTGGCCACGAGCAGAGCCTGGAGCAGCCACCCTGGGGCAGTCCTGAGCTGGGAGCATGAGTGGTGTTCACAGAGCACAGCTCCCCCCTGGATCCTTCCTTCTCCCTGCCAGCCTGGACCCCAGACCCCTTCTGCCACAGAAACCACACGCTCTGCCTGAGATATTCCACTCGTTTTCCTTTATGTTGCACTGCAGTTTTAACAAAGGTAAGAACATGCAGAGTGATGCCACTCGTCAGCGGGAGCTCGCACACAACGCGGGAGAGAGGCTCTTGGAAAAGGGGCAGGGGACACTCCCAGCAACAACAGCATCCCCAAACCCCCCAAACCCTCTCCCAGCCACAGGCACAGACTCTCCAGCCTCTCCTTGCTCTAGGGCAGCAGGCTGAGCCCTGCAGAGCTCCAGCTGTCCCACCTCTGGCACCAACAGGAGCAGCAGGGTCTGTCTCCACTGCAAGAGCTGTGCTTTTCAACTGCTGCTTTCCCTCCCCAGGAAGGCAGAAGATTTATTTTCCAAAATAAACTGAGCCTTGTTTTCACAGGAGAGCAGGAGGGGGTAGAAGTCAGGAGTGCCTGTGCCAGTGGCAAACGAGCAGCTCCGAGCAGCCCAGAGAAGCAAAGCAATACCTTAAGGATTTATCCCAAAACCTCTCAGGTTGGCTCTCCAGCCCTAACACCCTTTTTTGCTCTAACCCCTCCCTCTCCCCTCGCTGCCCTTTGGGAGTTGTGGCAGATGGCTCTGGCTGGAGCTGCTCTGGGGCTCTGCCTTCTGCTCCACAGGACGCTGAGGGTGACTCTGCAGGTGCCTCCACAGCAAGCTCGGGGGGGATGCTGAAGTTTCACTTGCCAAGGTGAGGAATATCCAACCATACATACCCTGCCCCTTGAGGGGCTGACTGAAAGGGGGGGAAGGGGGAGAGCTCAGTTGAATTTAGCCTTTGAAAAGTCCATTTCTGGATGCTGTTCCATGAACCTGCAAGGAAAACAAAGACACGAGTGTGGGTGGGTCAGCAGGAGCCAGACACTGTTTGGGCAGGGAAGGTTTCTGCTTCCTGCACTGTGGAGTTTTGCTGCAGCCCCACGCCCTCCAGAGCAGGGAGGGTTCTGCTGAGCTCCTTGGGACACATTCCCTGGACTTTCCCTACAAACACCCTTTCCTCAGGTCATGGGAGCAGCAGCCCTGCCAGCCTCCCAGGTCAGCAAGTCCAGACACACGGGAGCTGTTAATGATCAAGCACACACCCTCCTGTTACCTCTGGCTGGACACGTGGCAGCCAGGACAGATTGTGGGGCACAGGGGAGATGGTGAAGGCAGATTAGGGTGGGAAGCTCCAGCCTGACAGCTTTACTGGGAATATGGGGAATGTCCCCAGTGCTCTGACAGTGACAGCTCAGGGAGGACACGGCCAGAGGACTCTGGTTTCAAACCAGGTGCAGCCTGATTTCAAACGTGGACAAAGTCTAAACTTCTCTCCATCCTTTGCCAGCCACACTTCCAGAGCACCAAACAAGTGACCCTGCCAGCCAGGTGTCCTGTGTGTGGCTTCCAAGGAGCAGAGAGTGCTCCCCATCCCACTGACCACCAGGCATGCCTGGTCTCTGGTCAAACCCCTCTCAGCTCCACAGAGAAGGACAGAAGCTCTACAGATGCAGCCAAGGAGTCAGGTCAGCCACAGCAATCCTTCACCCAGAGATAAGGTGTGGGGCTGAAGAAGCTGTGTGACCCAGAATTGCCTCCACACCTTCCCAAACGGCCTTGGGAGCTCCAGGAATCATTTCCCTGCCACAGAGCATTTATGCCAAACAGGGCAATAAAGCCATAAAAGGGGCTTGGGGACAACTGTCTGGGGGCAAGTGGAGGGAGGGGTGATTAGCTAGCTGGCTACCGAGGGAGATTAGACACCAATCAAGACCAATCATGGTAAAGTTCAGCAGAGATGGCATCTCCAGTTCTAAACGTGCCTTCTGGACTTGAAATCAGCAGATTAAGACAATTCCAGAGCCAGGCTATTCCCACATTTTCCCACTAGGCTTCCTACCCCCACAGGCTTTTACAGACACAGCTGGTTGGCAACAGTCCAGTGACTGTGCAGATGTGAGCACAGCCAGGACTGCTCTCTGTCCCTTATCTGTGCAGAGAAGAGGAGAAGCTGCCTGGGAAGGCAAGGCCATGCAAAGGAATGAGCTGCACCCACTTTTTCAAAATATCCTGCTTCTTCTGTTCATCAGAGGTGGGCAGGCCCATGGATTTCTGTCGTTGGTCATACATCATCTTCTCCACCATGCTGCGAGTTTCACTGTCCAGGTCTGACAACTGAAAGCAAGATCCACGTTGGAACAACCCTGGCTCAACTGAGGGAATTTCTGAGCAGGCTCTGTCCCACAAAGCAGAAGAATTCTTACCTTTGAATTCTCTGGATTAATTTTCTTGGTGTTGATTTCTGGGTCTGTGGAGACCAGTTTGTTCCACCATTCCATTTTGTTGATCTACAGGATGAAAAAGCAAAACCAGTTTATCTTTCTTGGACTTATTCAAGCGTTTTTAAGTCTCAGTCACAGGAAAAAGAATGATGGAATCGAAATTTATTTGACAGTTTTTTAAATATCAGTAAAATCTGAACATAGATAAAGGGTCTTTTTGTTTCAAACTACTTTAGGCAGCCTAAATTTTCACAGCTGGGAGATCTGAGAGAAGGTCAGATGTCCTGTTTGGCATGAAATGAATGGGATTACAACAAACCACCTGGAGAGGCCCAGAGGGGACACAAGAAGGGACACAAGGTCTGTCCCTGGATTTTCAAGTCACCAACAGATGTCAAAACACACTAAAGGACAACATTAAATGACTGATTTCCTTCCAGCTTTTCCTGAACTGCTGAGAAGTACACTGGATATCCTGGAATAGCATAAAATGAGGCTGAAGATGGGGGAACTCAAATACCCCCACCAGCAGTGGCACCGCTGACACTACCCAGGTTTCAGCTGAGAGCCCAGCAGAGGCAGCCAAGCCTGAGTCGTGCCCAGCCCATCCTGCTTTACCTTCTCCAGGTGCACGGTGACAGTTTTGCCATCCTCAATGAGCCAGGAGCTCTCCTCCACCTTGACCTCATTGAAGAGCTCCCCGTCGATGAGAGCAGGGTGGCCCTTGAGGCCGACCCGCAGCCGCCGTCTCTGGATGTCGACCACCACGTCCTTGCCCTTCAGCCTGAAGCTCACCTTGAAGGGCACAGCCAGCTGCAGCAAAAAGGAGCAGATGTGAGGAGCTGGCCAGGGAAATTCCTCCTCACCCTCCCGTGCTGCTGTTCCTTTCTGCCTTGGTGTCACCAGAGCCAGACAGAGCAGGGACTCCTGTCCCTGAGGCACTGAGCGAGCAGGAGGGGAAAGGAAGGGACCAGAAAAAGCAAAGCAGATTTTAATGCCTGGTTAAAACAAGACCAAAATTTGGCCAACTGCAGCTCCTGGGAATTTTACTGAGTTAGCAAGCTCTCTCCCAGCTATTGAAACATTGCTGTTCCCAAAACTTCCAGAGGCAACTGAGACACAGGGAATTGGCTTCATCTCTTACCAGCACCTGCTCTTATTCCCTGTCTGAGATTCCTCAGATCCAGGTCAAAAAGCACTACTTACATCCAATTCTGAAAGAGTCTGTGTCCATCTATAATTTGGAAGGTCAGCTCCATTGCCAGAGTTGGGTTTAAGTTTTCCTTTATCCTTCTCATCTTCCTCTTCATCATCTGTTCCCTAAGTGTAAAGAAAGAACCTTTTCCAGTTTCCACTGTAACAACAGTTTTTAGGTTTTACAAGTATTGCAGGTCAGTTGTTTGTATTTCATATCCACTTAAATGCCAAATTTTCTAATTTGTATTTTTAAAGTGTGTATTTTGGACAGGGCCTGGAGTGACCTGGTGTAGTGGAAGGTGTCATGGCAAAGAGTGGAACAAAAGCTTTAAGGTCCCTTCCAACCCAAACCATTCTATGATTCTAAAGTACCTCGAAATGAATTTTACCTGTTTGTTGGAATCTGAAGATTCACCTTCCTCCTCCGAGGGTTTCACTGGGACACCGTTACCCTGCCCTTGTGCCTCTTTCTTCTGTTGGAAAAGAGAGGAGCAGGAACACACTCAGCCAGGAGCTGGCACTTGGTGTCACTTCCTGAGCTGGCACTAGATGGCCTCAGCCTTTCAGCTGCAGCTGAAGAGCACCCCTCACTGCATCCCACATGGAAAACAGGGAATTTTCAGCCCTTAGAAGAGTCACAGAAAGAGGCACAGAACAAGCCAGAGCCGTTCTAACCCCTCACGGCCACAGGGAGGACACCCTGCAGACACCTGGCTGGGGCTCTCACCTGGTTGATTTCCAGCTGCAGCCTTTCTGCCTCCTCCTCTGTGAGCTCCTTGATGCGTGGCTCGGGGGCCTGGGGGCCGTCCCTGGCCCGGGGGCTGTCCCTGGCCCGGGGGCTGTCCCTGGCCAGGCGTGCAGCCCGCTCGGCCTCCAGCCGCGCCTTCTTCTCCTGCCGCTCCTTCTGTGCCAGCTTGTTGTGGTGCCTGAAGGCCTCTGTGATCAGCTGAGGGACAGGGGGGAAAAACACCACCCATCTCAACCCCAGAGCGAGCCAGCTCGGGCCCCTGAGGAGCACGAGGACATCTGTGGGGTCACACAGATGTCGGGAATTTTCCCTTCATCTTCGCGCGATTTTTTTTTTTTTTTTTTTCCTGGAATGAAAATCTCGAGATCTTTCAATTCAAAAAAACAGAGGGGAAAGTGAAAAGGGAGGAAAAAGAGAAAATTCGAAATATTTAAATGTAGTCCTTCCTAGTAACACAGGGAGTATGTTTCTAGGAGATAATAGGGAAATTAAAATGCTCCACTTATTTTTTCTTTTTTGCAATTCCAGCAGGATGAGTTGATGCCCAACCCAGCCATCTGAAGCTACTCCATACCTCCAGGACAGCTGGACATACCAGATCCAATGTTTTTCCCTACTTCTGACCCTTCCCATGCCTGGGCTTTTCTCCAGGTGGAGCCTCAGTGCCACGATTTAGGGGAGAAATGCTTGAACCCCCCGTGTTTTTACACTGAGAGGTGAGCTCCTCCACAAATCTTTTGTTTCAGCCTCGCTCCCAGTTCTCCACAGGTTGTTGTGACTCTGGGAGGCAAAATCCCAAGGTCTCTGATGCCAAGGGCCGCGTGCTCAGGGGAAAGCTGAGTACACAGGCAGGGAGCCAGAGAATTGCCCCAGGGTCGATAAGGCTGGGGTGCTGTGCAGAGCAGCACGTAGGTGAGCTGAGGTCTGCCCCAGAAAAAAACAGAGACAGAACCCCAGAAAGGAATTAGAGGGGGAAAATTTATTTATATGTATCCCAGGAGCTTTGGGGTGGGAGGGAAATGCAGAGCCTTTTCCAAGCAAACTGTAGATTGTAAGCCAGCAGGGAGTATTCCTGCTTTGATCACAAGCAAGGTTTGTTTACACAGCTTGACCCCAGTGTCTCCTGGAGCACAGAATGCAGGATGTGCATCCCCCAGGATGGCCCAGCCTGTTCCCAACCCGAGGATCCACGGTGAGGAAACTGTCTTCACTGCCTGACCTTGTCTGTGTCACTGCTCACAGCCCCCTCACCCACACCAGCCTGCTGAAATGGCACCCAAAAAATGCAGTGACATTTCCATCCTCTCCAAGGGCTCAGCAGGACTGGGGAAGCAGCTCCTCCTGCATTGTTGTGGTTCCCATGGTGTCAGAGCACTTTTCCAGGAGGCCATAAAGCATCCTGACACATGCCACCAGCCAAGGGCACAAACATTTTTCCTTCACAGGCACAGATTTGCCAAGGACAGTGACCAGGCACCTCTGGATTGCCACTCAGGTGGGATCACACAGCCTCCAGGAACGGGGGAGATTTGCTCTCCATTCCCAGAAAAATGACAGTGGGGTTCACCTTCCTTACTTTCAGGGAATCACGGGGTGTTTTGGGCTGAAAGGCCCCTAAAGCCCCTCCAGTCTGAGAGGGAGGTGCTCCATCCAGGCCCCCAGCCCAGCCAAGGGGCAGCTGCCTGCACAGAGCCGTGGACTTTGTGCTTTCCCTGAGCAGCACAAACAAGGCAGTGTGGGGTTATCACCTGCTGTGTCACTGCTAAGTCAGTGTGTCTGGCAGGTTTGCTTTCCAAACTAGCCTTTGGCCAGAGCACTGTGGGACCATCCCAGCAGGGAATTGTGTGCTCCTCACCTCTGAGAGGGCAGCTCTGGGCCCCCTTCCCTTGGAGCTGCACCCAGGTGCAGGGAGCTGCTCACACAGGGGCCCTGGGCATGGCAGACAGGGATGGGCTCCAAGGCAGGAGAGTTAAAGGCATGAAGGTTTACTTTTTACCTTCTCTGCTACTCCATCTTCTCCCCCAGTGAAGAAATCCGTCTTCCTCCTCAGGAAGCTGAAGAAGGTGTTCACGAGCTGGGGAACAGGGAGGGGGTGCAGAGAAAAGCAGCAGTGAGCCCAGGTCACTCCAAGCACCTCGAGTCTCTGGAGCAGCCTTTATCCTTTGTCCCCTGTATCTGTGGCTGTGCCAGCATCGCCCTGGAGTCAGCCCTGTGACCACTGCCTGAGGAAATGTCAGCTGAGGAGACCCAGCCCCTGGCACCCCAGCCTGCAGAGAGGAGCTTTGTGGTTTGCCTGAGGAAAGGCAGCAGTTTATTCACAGCTCCCATACCCCAGGCCGTTATCCAAGGCAGGAATGGATTTATGTGTGCATACAGACCTATACCCCATATACACACACACACCATATTCTGTTTCTTGTCACGCCTAACAGCAGGAGAACCCCTTGTTTTTACAGCTGCCAGGGATCACCGATGAATGACCTAGCACCTCCAACCCCCCTCTGGAAACCCATATCCTCCGTGAACTTTATTTCCCAGGAATCCTGTGCCGTGGGGGTTTCAGTCAGACCTTTTGCCACAACACGAGGGGCTGATGCAGGACAATTTCTTAGAAACTATTTGTGAGTGCGATGTGAGTGGGGTGTTCCCACTGCCTCCAGCCATGCTGCAGAACAGCGCCTGGACCCCGGAGCCGCCAGTCAGAGGGCCTGGGGCGGGCTCAGGGCGGGGGAGCAGACCCCCGAGCACGAGGGGATCCCCCGAGCACGGCCAGGCCTCACGGGGCTGTGGCGGGAGGGTGAACGGGGCAGCTCCATCCTGCCCCGCTGTGCCCCGCACACCCGGAGCCCTCCGGCGACCCCGCACCCATCAGCGAGCGCGGCTGGCGCTGCCCGAGCCGTTATCGCCGCCCCGGGAACCTATCTGCTTCCCTTCCTCCTCTCCTCCCTCCTAATTCCAGGATGTTGGCACACAAGTCCTGGCTAATGAGGCATTCTCAAAGCCCTGCTTCTGCACTTGTAAAGGAGACTGTGGTAAGTAGTGCCACTGCCACCTCNGGCCGCGGAAGCGCGAGACGCTCCCCACCCGCCAATCGCAGCGCGCCCCTGCGCCGTTCTCTTCGCTGATTGGTCAGAAGGGATGTCAATCTTCCGGGAAGGGGCGGTGCGAGAGGCGCGGCGGTGTTGTTATGGCGACGGGCGGAGCCGGGCCCGGGGCGCGGGCGGGGAGCTCGGGCCTGGCCCGGTCCGGCCCTCCTGTCCGGGCTGAGGGCGGGAAGGGCCCCCAGAGCCCCCAGGCTGAGCCGCCCTCCGCTCCCTCAGGCGCTCTTGCGGCTCCAGCCCCTTCCCAGCCCCGTTCCCTTCCACGCTCAGTGCCTGGCCTGCAGTGAGTTGCCCACAGCTGGTGCCGGGGTTTGGGTTGCCTCGGCAGCGCCGCCTGAACAGTCGTGGCCCGCTTTGGCTCGTGTCCACCTGCTGCCGACCGGCACCTCCGGGTCCCTGCCGGTTGGGAAAACATGAAAACTTTCTCCTTTTTTCCTTACTTTTCTCTCATTCTGCAAATGGGAGCATTTCCCAGGCCCGGCCCCTGGGCCCATCACAGCCTGCCAGTTCACCGGGATCCTCTTCCTCCACCAGCACGAGAGGCTCCCGAGCAAGGCCAAGCAAACAGCCACTGATAACACAACTTCCAGGTTGCTCTTCCCAAGGCCGGGGCACCGGGGCCGTTGAACGCCGGGCCCAGACGAGCGCCCCGTGTTTGTCTGTGAACCCTGGCAGCGACACCTGCTCCACAGAGCCTTGGTGCCATGGTACAGCCTGGGGTAATGACTCTGTTTATCCTGTTTGGGTAATCCTGATAAGGCCGCTCAACCCCTCCCGCGCCGATTCATTGAGAAAACGGGCTTGGCCGGGTGGTTTTAATGAGGGCTGCTTAATCAGGGCGGTCAAGGCTGCGGAGGGGTGTTCACTGTGACCCGGCCTTATAAGAGGCGGCTGGAGCAGCCGCGGGCTGGCAGAGCTGGCAGGACGCGAGGACGATCCGGCCTGTGACAGATTTCTGCAGGGATTTTACGTCTCCGCCCCGAGTTTGGGCAGGAGCTGGCTCAGCCAGGAGCGGCACTATGGATGCGGAGTGTGAGAGGTGCCAGTGCCACGGCAAGGACAAGCCCCCCGCCATCCTGTACACCCTGCTGAGCCAGGAGCTGCGGCCCGCAGGGGCCCGGCGGCGCTGCCTGTGCCACCAGCGCCGCGCCGTGTGCCTGCGCACGCCGCACGTCACCTGCCAGGCCGCCTCCGACGTGCTGGTCAAAACCATCAGCTTCGTGAGGAATATCGCTGCCTTCCACCTGCTGCCGCGGGAGGATCAGCTGCTGCTGCTGCACAGCTGCTGGGTGCCCCTCTTCCTGCTGGGGCTGGTGCAGGAGATGGTCACCTTCGAGGTGATGGAGGCCCCGGCCCCCAGCATGCTCAAGAAGATCCTCCTCAGCGGCCAGAGCAAAGGGCAGGAGCCCGAGGGGACACAGCCCACGCTGGCGGCCGTGCAGAGGCTGCAGTGGTGCCTCAACAGCTTCTGGAGGCTGGACCTGAGCCCCAATGAGTTCACCTACCTGAGGGGAGCCATTCTCTTCAACCCAGGTGAGTGCCAGGCCTGCATGGCTCTGCCAGCCAGCACTGGCAGCTGGACACAGGATCATGGCATCCCACAGCCACTGAGGCTGGAAAAGGTCTCCAAGGCTGAGTCCACCCTGTGCCCCAGCCCAGAGCACTGAGTGCCAGGGATAGGGGCTCCACCACCTTCTCAGGTGAACACAGACCTCATGGCTTGGAGATGCTCAGGCATGGCAGGTGTGAGAGCAGAGAGGGCTGGTCACCTTTCCCCTAGCTCTGGTCATTCCCAAAAGCAGGAAGGAAGGATGTCAAGACCTTTGCCTGCCCTGCAGACAATAAATCCCAGATTCCTTTACTCGTAAAGTGTGATTTTCCCTCCCTGACACAGCGTCCCTGGAACAGCTACGCCTCAGTAGCGCTGTGTGCATCTCCTTAGCGTGGCCCCAGAGGTCCCTTCTGAGAAACGGGGACGGGTGGGAATGGGAGAACCCTGGAGCTGCTTCCCACCCTCCATCTCCCTCTCCCTCTCCTGTCCCTGGCAGACATCCCTGGCCTGCGGGCTCCCCTCTACATTGAGAGCCTGCAGTGGGAGGCGCAGCGCGCGCTGCGGGAGCTGCTGCACCCCGAGGACCAGGGCCGCTTCTCCCGCATCCTGCGGGTCACCTCCTCCCTGAGATCCATCCCCGCCGGCCTCGTCACCGACCTGTTCTTCCGGCCCGTCATCGGGGACGCCGCCATGGGCGCGCTGCTGGCCGAGATGCTGTTCGAGGCGTCGGGCTGGGCGCCCTGGCTGCCCCTGCCCCGCTGAGCAGGACCGGGGGGGAGCTCTGCAGGAGCTCTGCGCTTCACTGAGCGTCCATGGGAGGCGGCTGTGGCTCAGCAGATTCCACAGCGGCTCCTGGGCCGGTCTCCCATCCCGGGAGTGTGTGTGGGCCAGGGGTTTCCTGCCTGGCCCCGGTTTTCACTCGTTTTGCTGTGAGCTCCAAGCAGCGAGGGTTGTGCTCAGCCTGATCCCGTGGTGTCTGACAGCCTCAGTGGGATCACTGACTGGGGGCAAACATTATGGAATTAGCTCTGGGTCTGCCTTCTGTGCTTGGAATCTTAGAAATACTCAGGAAATTTCTTCAGGGAAAAAGCCAGGGTGTTAAATCCTACAGGGTGTACAGATTCACCCGTTTTCCTTAGATTCTCTCTTTCCTCCACAATTCCATTACATACAACAGGATCAAGAGCACTTAGGAGCACCTAAACCTGCTGCACCTCATTTGGGGCTCTGGGCTTTCCTGTCTGTGTGAAAAGTCAAACCTGAGCAGAGCTGCACTAGTGGGAGATCCAAACCTCCCTCCCTGGAGTTGGAGCCAGGTGCTCACCTGGGAAAGTCGCTCCTCCTGCCTCCAGCAGCTGAGGTGTCAGTGTTTTGTAAGTGAGCATTCATGTGGTTTGTATATAAGATGCAATAAATTATTTTTTTAATAACGTGTCTGGTGTTTTGGAACATGGTGGGGCCTTTTCAGCAGTGGCGTTGAATTTGGGGTGAGCAGAAAAAACTGTAGGCATGGAAAAGAACGGAATAAAATGGGATTTTCCATAGAAATACATCTGGCAATGCAGACAGGGTGATTGCTGTCAGTGGGAAGAGCAGCCCCTGGGTGCTCCCAGCGCACAGAAATTCCCAGGGGCAAATCCCCACCTTGCACCTTTCTCCAGGTGTTGGGATCCAGGTGTTGAGCCTCTCCCACAGAGGCTCTGACTCAGGCAGCACTGAGCTGTCAGGTACAGCTGCCCGTGCCCACGGAAACGCCCGGAATCCGCGCCGGGAGCGATGTGAGGAGGAGCCGCTGTGTGAGCCTGGGCCCGCTCCCCTGCCCAGCTGATCTCAGCCTTAGCCAGGCCTGACTCAGCGGGTGTGCCCGCGGCCCACGGGCAGCGCCAGGCCCGGCCAGGGATCCCGGCAGGCCGGGGTGGCCGTGGGGGACAGCAGAGGTGTGGGACGGCACGGGGGCCACGGCCAGAGCCCCGGGGTGGGATGAGGATGGGCAGCCCGGACACGCCAGTGCCCCGAGCCCCTCGGAGTGTGTCACCCCCGGGGAC
>VYXF01007255.1:205217-218559 GCA_013397295.1 Polioptila caerulea
CTGCTCCCCCCATCCCCCCGGGGGCCGTTCGCAGCTCTGAGGCTGAGCATGAAGGGTTTAAGCGCTCGCTTTTGGTGCGTTTTAGGCTGTTCCGGGCTGGCCGTGGGCCGCGGTGGCAGCGCAGCGCCCGATAGGGATCTGAGCTGCGCCTTGCGCTGAGTTTCACTCCGAGCTTGTCGCCACACGCCGGGCGCTGGCGCAGCCCCGGCCCGGCTCGGCTCGGCTTTATCTCCGTGCGGGAGCGTGCGGGACGGGCAGGGTGGGGCGGGCGGCTCCGGGCCAAGGCGAAAAGGGGCGTTGTGATTCTTTCAATGAGCCTGACTCGCTGCTNGAGGGGCCGCCCCCAAAAGCGGGGCCCGGGCAGCCCTCGCCTTTGAGCCGCCGCACGCTGGGACCCCCTGGACCCCCCAAACACCGCGGGGTGGGGGGAGCGAGGGGGAGACCCCATCCCAGCCCCCCTGCTCGAGCTGCCCCTCCGCCCGCCTCCGTGCCGGGGCTGCTCTCCCCATCCCACCGGGGGCCGTTCGCAGCTCTCAGGCTGAGCATGAAGGGTTTAAGCGCTCGCTTTTGGTGCGTTTTAGGCTGTTCCGGGCTGGCCGTGGGCCGCGGTGGCAGCGCAGCGCCCGATAGGGATCTGAGCTGCGCCTTGCGCTGAGTTTCACTCCGAGCTTGTCGCCACACGCCGGGCGCTGGCGCAGCCCCGGCCCGGCTCGGCTCGGCTTTATCTCCGTGCGGGAGCGTGCGGGACGGGCAGGGTGGGGCGGGCGGCTCCGGGCCAAGGCGAAAAGGGGCGTTGTGATTCTTTCAATGAGCCTGACTCGCTGCTTTGTTCCTCCCTGCCAACACCCGGCCGGGAGCGCCCCGGGATCCCCCCGCGCCTCGCTCAGCTCCCGCACCGCCCCAGCGGACCCTGCTGGGTTGGAGGACGCAGGAAAGACGCGAGGATGCTTTCCCCAACGACTTCAAGCCCAGGAAAGCACCCCCAGCCTTCACATCACCCCCTCTGCACCCTGGAAAGGTGCCCAGGGGGGCGTCAGGGCCGTGCTCCCCTTCCGGGCCAAGCCCCTGACACATGCTGGGGTTGGGGGTGCCCGGCACCACCGAGGGGCTCCCGTGGCAGCAGCGTGAGGGTGCCCAGCCCCACCAGCCTCCCACAGCCCCTCCATGGCCCCCCCGTGCAGCAGCTGGAGCTCCTTCCCCAGGTGAGCTGATCCCGTGGGAGTCGGGAAAAGGCACTTCCCAAAGGAACGGGGGCACAGGAGACCACGGCCTGCCTTCCACCCTCTGCCCGGCACAGAGACCCTCCAAAACCTCCACTGGGCACAAAACCCACCCCCCACCGGGGGACCGGGGCCAAGGGATCACCCCCATGCACCCAGCCTGCCAAAATCCACCTCCCTCCCTTGGAAAACCAGAGGCAGGAGTCCCTGGGTGGGTTAATGTGAGCTCACACTCCTTCGGGCAGCAAAACCAGGATTTGGGTTGGGGGTCTGCAGTCTCCAGGCCTGGGGGGCCCAGTTAACCCCTGGGGTTACCCCTGGGACGCTGCCCAGGCCGGAGCACGTCTGCAGCCCCGAGAGCCGAGGGCAGGCGTGGGCTGGGCGCTGGCAGGAGGCAGAGGATGCTCGTGGCTGTTCCCAGCGGCACTGGAGGGGTGCTCAGAGCCCGTCTAGCCACCCTGCCCAGCCCTGCTGCCCCCCCTGGCTGTGGGGACGCTGCCAGATCCCAAAACATCAGCGGACAACGCATTTTTCCAAGGGGTGCTCACAGTGCCCCGGGTCCTGCGGGCACTGCCCATTGCTCCATCCCAGCCTGGCTTGGCCCTTCCCCCTGCACAGGAGGGTGCAGAGCCTCGGGTGGCTGAGACCGGCCCCAAACTGCGCCACAGCCCAGTTTGGGAAGCTCCTGGCTCCCCACGGCTGATGGCAAAGCGGTGCCAGCCCTCGGTGGCTTCCCTTGGCTCCCTGCTCGGGCCTGCCCAGGCAGGAGCTGTTCCCCGGCACCAGCGGAGCAGAGCCAGACACCAGAGTACAGTAAATAGGAGAAACTTTCATTTTGTTACAAAAGTAAAAGGCATAACCTGATGGTGACTCCTACAGGGCTGGGGCAGGCCGGGCTGCCCCACCCAGCCCTCACCCAGGGGAGGCTGGAGCCCCTTCCCCTAAAGCAGAGCCGAGCTGGGATGGGGCTGGCCTGGGGGGCTGCAGGGATAAACTGACCAGGTCCGAATTCCCATCTGGCACACGGACACGGCTCTGGGGGGGGCTGGTGCCCCTGGCTTGGCTGTGAATGCTCCGCTCCTTCCAAAATCCCGTTGGGACGCCAACCACGCCATTCCAGCATCTGTGGCGGGGACACTCCGGCACTGAGAGTCCCAGCGGCGGCCTCGGGCTCCGTCGGGAGGCAGCAGGAACTGCGGGTTTGGCTCCTTGCTGGGGTGGCTGTATGGCTTTGAGCTCCGAGCTCCCGCAGCGGGGCTGGAAAAGCTTTCCCGAGCCGCGGCCGCTTCGCCCCGCGCCGGGCGGGGGAGGAGGCGCAGCCCTGGCGAGCCGAGGCACTCGAGGTGGTCGTGGCTGAGGGCTCGGCTCCCGTGGGAGCCCACGAGAGGCACAGGAGCTGGGGCTCGTGGCGCTGGATCCGCCCGCGGCGAGGAAAGGAGAGGGGAGGGAGAGAAGAGAGCGTTAGAGCCGGGAGCAGAGGGGCAGCCGGGCTCGCTGGCGGGGGGAGCAGCAGGGACAGAGCGAGGAAGGGGCTCCGAACCTGCCCCGAGGCTCGGGGGGTGCTGCAGAGGGGGCAGAGGGGCAGCCCAGGGCCCAGAGGTGACACAGGACCCCCAACGTGCCCTGAAGGAACTTACCTTGGTCCCAGGAGGAGGAAGTGGGTGTTGCAGAGAGGAAAACGGGCAGAGGGGCCAGAGGGATCACCTCGGCCACGGAACGGGTCAGGGATGGGGGCACAGACCCGTCCCAGGGGGCACAGCTCCCTCCAGACACCAAAGCTCTCCTTGGCCAGGGTTCCTCACACAGGCACTGCAGGCTGTGCTCCTGCTGCAGCCAGCCCCGGCCACACGTGTCCCACAGGGTCCCACAGGGTCCCACAGGGTCCCACAGCGTCCCACAGGGTCCCACAGGGTCCCACAGCATCCCACAGGGTCCCACAGGGTCCCACAGGGTACCACAGGGTCCCACAGGGTCTCTGGGTCCCACAGGGTCCCACACGTGTCCCCCATGCAGAGCAGGGGGCTCCAGCCCATGCCCAGCCCCGGCACAAAGCCAGGGGAACCAAACCCGTCCTCCTCTGGCCAAGCCTGCAGGTGCCCCCTGACCCTCAGCCCTGGCACCGCTGCCCCCACACCAGGGGGATTCTGGAGGGATTCTGGAGGGATTCTGGAGGGATGGATGGGGCACGTGGATGTCAGCACAGCTGGAGGGTGATGGGCTCCGAGGCCAGAGCTGATGCAGCGAGATGAGGTGGGTGGCTCGAGTGGGTGGGAGGGAGAAGGAAGCACTTTCTTACCAGCCAACCCTCAGAAATCAGGGCAAACGTCCGAGGAGGGGCAAATCCCGTCAGGCTGTGCAGGAAATGGCAAAGTCCTGGCAGGCATCCTCCTGGGGAAGACACCAGAGGTTATGCACCTCACACCTGCCACGGGGCCAGGGGGCTGGCACGGAGGGGGGCACAGATCCCAGCTGGGGAAAGGACACTGAGGTGACAACAGTGGGGAGGGGATGAGCCCCTGCCCAGCCTGGAAACGTGGGACAGCAAATTCCCTTCACTCCAGCAAGAGCCACAGCAGCGTCAGCTGCTGCTCATCCCTCCTGGCAGGAGATTCCAGGAGTTTCCAGGTGAGGCCTGGCCCTGACAGAGTCCAGCTGGCACCTGAGGGATGGCAAACACTGGGAGACACCTGCCCTCTTCTGTCTTCAAGGAGGAAAATAACCATCCAAGCAGTTAACTCTTTAAAAATAGAACTTTATTGAGTAACAAAGGAAACTGGTTTAAATAAAAACAGGAAGGAGTCTGGCCCCTGGTAATCCCCCTCCTCACTGCTCCTCTGCCACCCCCCGGCACAGGCACTTGCAGAGTACAAAGCTGGTGAGCTCAGGGGGGCTGGGCTGCCCCCCAAAATGTGCTGGCCCTGCCCGGGGTTGAGACTGGTCTGTCTGATCCAAGGAAACCCGACAGGCAGCTCAGCCCTGTGAGCCTCTGCCCCCTCCCTGCGCGGGACAGAGAACATTCTACGGAGAAAAAAGTCCTACAAATTGTGCAAAAATATCCAGCAGCTTTTAGTAACATGATTCAAGTATTGCTACAAGGTTTGTGACTCTCCCTTCACCCCAGGGACACAGCTGGCTGCCTGGGTGCAGTGGTGCTCATGGATGAGCTCTGGAATGGCTCCCAGGGCACTGGGGACAGCCCTGGGGACACGGAGCTGCTCAGAAACCCAAACCAAGAGCACACCAGGAGCTTAGCAGAGACCAGCACGCCCTCACTGCTTCCTCTGTGGAACTCCACCTGGGAACGTGACCCTCAGCAATTCACAGGCTTCTCTGCTGCCTTTTGGTCTGCCACAGACAGGACACAATCCTGGGAAGCTCCAGTTCCCAAACTGCAGCCTTGTGACCTGCATCTCATGACAGTCACAGAGCACAGAGTGTTTCCTCTTCCCCTGCCTCGTGTCCTTGCTGCAGAACGTGTGTGACCAACTGGCAGGGCCCAAACACAGCCCCAGCCAGAGCACAGGACCAGCAGGGACCACCCAGGACATCCTCACCTGCCTCCAGGTCTGCTGGGAGCCAGAGCCCTCCCAGCTGAGCGAGGCACAGCAGCTTCTGGAGAGGGGAAGCTGCTCCAGCCTGAGGCAGAAGAGCCCTCCCAGGTGGGCCCAGGGGAACAGGGTGTGCTCCTGGGGGTAACAGGGACACCAGGGAGGAAACACCCCCAGCCCCGAGAGGGAATCTCTTGTCAGTGCCCACTCCCACCCATCTCGTTCCCAGCAGGAATCACAGCAATGCCCTGGAGCTCAGGGACCCCCCAGGGACCCCCTGTTTCCAGCACGAGTCCAAGGGTCCCACAGGCTGTCAGGCTCTGTCAGGCAAAACCCCTGACAGGCCACATCACAGTGAAACAAATAAACAAAAAAGTAATAAATAAATGTAAAAAAAGAAGGCAACTCATGGCTCGAGTCTTTGGCAGCTCTGGGTGCCAGGGCTGTCCTGCCTGAGGCCAGGCTGTGACAGGGGAAGGTACTGGCTGGAGCAGGGTGCAGGCACAGCAGGCACAGGGAACATCAGAGCACTGCTAGGGAATGCCTCCTACCATGCTGGTGTCAGATTTGGCTCCAAAGGAAGGGATTTCACTCTTGGGACTGGGTGGGGTCCCAGTATCTGGCTGGATAAATCCTCTTCTGTCTATCAAACTGGAAAACAGGAAGGGGAGTTCAGGGAAGCAAGACTGAAGCTGGCAGCTCACAGGCCACAGGGAAGGCTCCTCCTGCAGGAGCTGCTGAGCAGAGCACAGGCAGGAGGCTGCAGCACAGGGCTCCTGCCCATCCCATGGGCCACAGACCCATCCCCATGAGCCACAGACCCATCCCATGGAACACAGACCCATCCCGTGGGCCACAGACCCATCCCCATGAGCCACAGACCCATCCCCATGAGCCACAGACCCATCCCCATGAGCCACAGACCCATCCCATGGGCCACAGACCCATCCCAATGAGCCACAGACCCATCCAATGAGCCACAGGCCACCCTGAGCCACAGGGAGTTCTGGGCCACTACAAACCCAAAGGGGAACTGGCCAAATGTGGAAGAGGAACAAACTGGAGCAGAACGCTGTTCTCCTCCCCACACCTCCCAGCCTGGCTCCCTGAATGCACAGATTGAGCAGCTCTGAATGACAGCAGTGCATTTTGGCACCTCTGAACCCACCAAAAAATCCTGGGGACCCTTCAGAGAGCAGGGCCTGATATAAAATACACACCACAGTTTCCTCTGCTGCTGTCAGCACCACCGAGCTGACTCCAGAGTGGATCCTCCAGGGATCCCCAGGACAGGCTGGGAGCTCCAGGCAGGTCCCCAGCTCGGGAGGAGCAGAGCAGGGCCTGCCTCTGCCCAACTGCACCATCTTGTGACGAGGCTGCAGCTGTCCCGTGCTCAGGGACACTCCTGGGAGGAGCCCTTGGAGGGGGCACTGGGCACTCCTGGTGCTCCCAGAGCTGCTGAGGCCCAGTCCTGCACTGGTGGGGACCTCCCCTGGCTGCTTGCCAGGGGCTCAGGCCTCAGAGCACAGGAGCAAACACATGCCAAGAGTCTCAGAGTCATGGAATGCTCCGGGGTCAAAGGGACCTTAAAGATCAGCCCTTGCCACGGGGACTGGATCAAACACCTTTGGTGCTGCTCTTCCCCTTCTCCAGCTGCAGGGTCTGTCTGACCTCCAAGTTCCACGAAACAACTACACCTGACCCAATTTCACCCAGCTCCAGCACGGTTCATGCCCTGCTCATCCACGTCCAGCCTTCCCCTGCACATGGGGAGCTTTCCTCCTCCCCACCAGAGCAATGTGCTCGTGCTGCCACAGCCATGCCAGGTCTGTCCTTCCCGAGGCCCCCCTCCCACAGCAGGATGCCATTCCCAGTGCCTGCAGGTCACAGGCTCTTACCTGGGATGGAATGGCCCACACAGCACTGCACAGCAGTTTGTGAGGATGCTTTTATGGCTGTAGGGATTGGCAAACTCCGAGCCCCTCTTGTTGGACCAGGACCCTTTGATCTGAAAGGGATGGACACAGATCAGGAGGGGAAAGATGTGAGAGCAGACAGGGCCAGCACAGTGGGTCCCTGCAGGGGTGGCAGGTTTGTCCCACAGCAGAGGGAGGACATCTGCAGGCACAAGCAGCCACGTGCTGCCCCTGCAGCTGGAGAGCTCCCTGTGCTGCCCTGTCACTGTCACCACTGCCACCATCTGCCACAGCAGCCCCTCCTCCTGCTCCCCCGGGGCTCTCCAAGGCTGGCAGCCCATCAGAGCAGGGCTCCAGCCCGTGGTGCCTCAGGCTGAACAAACAGCGAGGGGATTCCCAGCCCAGAGGCTCCTCTGTCCCCACCCCAGCAGCTGCCCCGGCTCTGCTTCCGAAACCGGTGTGGCACTGGGGTGGGGTGGGCAGCTGCCACACCTGCCCCAGGCTGCACTCAACCATCACCAGCACATTCACCGCACATTTCCTCCTCCCCTCCCCAGCAGGAGGCTGCAGCCACGGGCCACTGCTGCTCCCAGGGCTGGGCTACAAACTGTGAGCTTCACCCACACAGCCCTGAGCAGCTCTGCCACACCTCTGGATGTAAGGGGGAAGGGAAAGGGGAAAAAGCAAAACCAAAAGGGATGCAAACACACCTTCTGCAGTGCTGGAAGCTCCCAGCAGGGACTACAGGTACTTCTGGTCAGAAGGGTGAATTTTGATTCTGAGGATCAGACAGATCCTGCTTTTCCATACAATCTGCCCCACTCAGGGCACTCATTTGGTCCTTGGAGTCTGTGCACACCCCAGATTTGAAGGTAAATCTCATCAGATGTCTGTACATCGCTGGCTAATTAGAGATGAGGAACTGCCAGACACAAAGGGACTGGCCCAGGGTCTCAGAGGAAACCTGTGGTTACACGGGATGCTGCATTCAGATCACCAAGCTCACACCCAAATACTCCTCTGGGCCAGCCTTTCCTTTTTTCATCTCACAACTCCTAATTTTAAGCAAGGCCACAAACAGATTGGAAAAAACACACACGTGGTGGTTCTAACTCAGCCACCTGAAAGTGCAGCCGTGGGCACAGGCTGTTTGCTCTGCACTGGGTTATCACAGGCACTGAGGCAGCCAAGAATTCCCTGAAAACCTGCTCAGGATGGGTCATGGGCAGCCTGGCAGCAGGACAAGCATCCAGGTACTCACATCTTCGTTTGTCGTCAGGTTGGAGGCGACCAAATAAGTGTGAAAACCTGAGAGGCCCAAAATAGACCAGACTGAGAAAAAACAAATCACCAGCTCCAGCACAGTGAAACAAAAGTCAAGGAAGTCTCAAGCAACAAAATCATCCCACAAGGAGAGGCAGAGGACTGTTTGGGGAGGTTTGGGCAAGCTTCCCATTCCATTCCCATTCCATTCCCATTCCCTGAGCCAGTTTGCAGGGATCCACCAAGGCACAGCCTGCTCCAGCTCTTCCCTTTCCACCTAAACTTGCAAACAGGGAAACAACTTTGTCACCCACCCTTAGTCCCAGGTAGCCAGGGGGCTAAATTAATTTGGGGAAAGGACACCAGGGTGACCTGCAGAGAGCTCCTGGCCCCTCTCTGTTAGTGATTAGTGGTGCTGGGCACCCCGAGCAGCAGAAGGATATCTCGCAGGGGTTGTCTTCAGAGTGGCCAGGAACCCATCCCTCTGAGAGCCTGCAAAGCAAAAGAGAACAAGGAATGGCAGCCCAGCAGGCAGCCCTGCCCCTGCAGCACAACTCCACCCCCGTGGGCCATGTGGCTCTGTCTGCCTGAGGAACACCTGCAGTCTGGAATTCCACAGGAACATCAGGGCAGGGACAGGGCTCCAGGAGATGTGGGGCTGCTGGGACAGTGACCTCCCCTGCAGGGCAAGGCTGCCTGCACCACCAGCCCACGTGCTCTGGGGAAGCAAACCCCAGCTCCCAAAGCAGCGAGGGGCAGGTGGATCCCTGGCTGCCTCACACCTGGCACCTGTGCCCCTCCCTGGTGAAACCCTTCCAGACCCTTCCCCCTGCAGGGCAGCAGGCACCCGGAGCCGTGGGGGAGCCCCCCTGGCTGGCACTCACGCAGGGTGAGGTGGGTGACGACGCAGGCGAAGATGAAGGCGGTGAGGAAGGACAGGGACAGGATGAAGGCGTAGAAGTAGCGGTAGTTGCGCTTGCCCACGCAGTTGCCCACCCAGGGGCAGTGGTGATCAAATCTCTCTGCAACGAAGGCTCGAGGTGAGGAGGGATCCCCCCACCTCACACCCCACACGGAGCAGACTCTGCCCAGAATGAGGAGCTGCAAACTGAAGTTCCCCCTGCACCCCGAGGGCAGAACCTCTGTGCAGTGCAGAGGCACAAAGCTTCCCTGGGGTCTGCAGCAGCCTGGGACAGCCAGCCCACACACAGTGAGGAGCCTGCAGCAAACCTTGTGTTTGTGGAGGCCTGCACTGCATTTTACAGAACCCTCCTCCCAAAAACCAGGGAAAACAGAGCCGTGGAGTCTTGGATGTGCTGCCCCTTGCCCTGAGCCACTGCACTAGTGCTGCTTTCAATTTAAAGGAGACAGACCATGCAGTATCGTGTTTTATAATCCTTCAGGAGAAGCAAAAAGCAATCTGCCCAGGGACACAAGTGACAGCATCAGTGACAGGAGCAGAGGGAACGGCTGGAGCTGTATCAGGGGCGGGTCAGGCTGGATGCTGGGAGAAGGTTCTGCCCCCAGAGAGCGCTGGGCACTGCCCAGGCTCCCCAGGGAACTGAGCCTGCCAGAGCCCTGGGATCCCTTGGACAGCGCTGCCAGGGATGGGACTGTCAGGGTGTCTGTGCAGGAGCTGCACCAACAGCTCTGTGTGTACCTTGCAGCTCAGGATACCCTGTTCCTGGGCAGCTGTGCCCAGCCCAGCCCCGCTCACCCACGCAGTTGTCGCAGACGCTGCAGTGCGAGGTGCGCGGCGGCCGGAACATCTTGCAGGTGTAGCAGTACTTGAGCTTCACCACGTGCTTGTTGATCACCACCTCCATGGTGCGGGCGGGGGGACGGTACGTGGAGCTGCCCATGCTGTCTGCAGGGACAGGGAAGGGCACTCACAGCCCTGTGCCACCCCCAGCTGCCTCCCCGCAGCGGCAGGGGTTGGCACACGCCCTCCTGGCTTTAAGGAACACAAGACAGGATTTGCTGCAGGGTGGGCAGCCAAGAGCTGCAGCCAGCTCCTCGCATTATTTACGGCCTCCCTGCGTTCAGTGGCAATGCTGCTGGGGTGCCAAGAGGAAGCAGTAAGTGCCCAGTGCTGTGGGAATGTCAAGGAATCTACAAATAGTGAGAGTAAAGCAGCAGCCTGGGACAGCAGCTCGTCTGTGTGTCCAGCAGGTCACAACAGGCAGCCTGGCTGTGAGGGCACGTGTGGCTCTGCCACTGCCACTGCCAGCACACAACCTGTCACCCCACAGCTGCAGCACTGCCAGCCTGCAGGGACTCGCCTCTGCCACTGTGGGGAAGGACAGCAGCAGGTCTCAAGCAGATTCCCTGGAATTTGACATGTTTGTGTTTGCACAAGAGGATCCCTCCTCCTCCAGGTTTAAACTGAGGATTTTTAGGGGCACTGCAAGTTACATCTCTGTGTGCTGGCACTCTGATGTTGCCTGAGGGCTGCAGACTGTTCCTGTGCACAGCAATAGCTGGAAACCCCCAGTATCATGTTTGCAGTTTTGGGGGTTATTCCTTTCAGTCACTCCCAAAAAAGCACCTTTCCAGCTGTGAGGAATTCTTTGGAACTGGTGATGCAACAGTGTGCATGTTAAGAGGATAATAAGTGGATTATATTAGCAGTAACAGCTGGCACATCAGGCAGCATCTGCAGCCAGATTACTGCTTTAGGCCCTTATAAATAGAAACATGGATCACCACTCTGGGGATATTTAAAAACCATTTTTGAAGTCAGATGTAGAATTACTGCCTTGCATCTGCCTTCAGCAGGACAGATTCAAGCTGTCTCACATCAGCTTTGCTAAAGCACTTGTCCCAGCCTGTCACACCAACGAGGTCCACAGCTCCTGGATGCAAACACCTCCTTGGCTGTCCCCACACCAGCATGACAGAGCAGCTTTTAGAAGAGGACAAACATTAGCCTACTCTAAAGAACACCCTGCAGCACAGCAGGCTCAATGGCAAATCACAGTGTCAAAAAGCATTAATTATCCTTCAATTCTGCTGCCTGGGAAAGCGCTGGGACTGAACAGGAACAAAAATCACCTGAGCTGCTCTGCAGAGGCACTGCCTGCTGTGCCACAGGAGCTTGCTGCACCTCTCATCACGACTGGTAAACACTGTCGAGCCTCACAATCTGGTACTCTGGATTTTTCTTCCCACTGGACAAACCTTAAGGAGCCAAGACCCAAAAAAGGGGCCTCACAGAGCCTGAAAGGTGCAGAGATACACACAGAGCTAAACACAGGAGAGGGATCAGAGCTCTCACCAATTCGCTTCTCCAGGTCTGCAGCCTCACTGGGGGTGGCTCTGGGCAGGATTCCTGGGTCTCTGAAGCTTGTCTGGAGCAGGCAGCTGATGACAAAGAAGAAGAGGACGGCAGCGATGATGGGGATGGCCAGGGTCAGGTGGCTGGCAAGGAAGGGGCAGCTGTGAAGAGATAAATAAAATGTAATCGTTATCAATCATGGCACAGACACGCTGTCAGCTGGGACATCACACCACGAACTGTCACAGGGTGGTGGGCTCAGCAGCCAGCCCGGGGCTGCCTTTGCAGAGATGGGGACTGCTGTGATCACACCCCACAGCTGAGGACAGCAGAGGACACAGCCCTGCACACACAGGGCCACTGTCCCGTCCTGCAGAGGCTGATCACACCCAGAGCCAGCTCAGCACGGGCTGCCCCAGGCCTGGCGGCTGCTCTGCAGCACTCTGAGAGGATTAAGCAACTTTTGTTTCACCTCCTCAGCTCAGCTGTCCAGAACAAAGCACCCACCAAGCAACAAAACCCCTTCAGCCCAAGCCTGAGCCCCTCAGGAATCGACAGAAAGGTCTGTGAAAGGAGAGATTGTTGTCACCCCTTTCCCGGGAGAACCTCCAGAGCCAGGAATAAGAAATCACAGAATCCCCAAATGGTTTGGTTGGGACCTTAAAGATCATCCCATCCCACCCGGCCATGGCAGGGACAGCTCCCACTGTCCCAGGCTGCTCCAGCCCGATGTCCAGCCTGGCCTTGGACACTGCCAGGGATCCAGGGGCAGCCACAGCTGCTCTGCCCACCCTGTGCCAGTTTTTCCAGGTTTTCCCATAGAAACCATGAAGCGCAGACACAGGCAAGATGTATTTGCTGTACACCCAGCAAACTGGAGCCTGTGGAGCAGAGGCATCCTGCTAAAATAACAACTTGGAGAGCCCCAGGGCATCCTCAAGCACGAGAGAGTGACTCGGCAAGAAGGGAGGCAGAGCAGATGTCCAGTGTCCTCTGCCTGGCCACACAAAGCCTGCACTGTGCTGAGCTGCCTGTCAGCCCCAGACCTGGCAGAGAGAGCTGTCAGGGCACGGATGATGCTGAGAAAGGGGTTTTTCCATCGGGATGCCGTGCCTGCTTCCCGCAGCTGCCTGTGCCTTTCAGCTCATCTGACTTCTCAGAGCCTCTAATCCGATCAAGTACTTTCATCTGCCCAGCAGCAGGCTCGGGCAGCTTTACCCCGAGACTTGCAGGGATAAGTGATCCAAAGGCAGGTGTGCCCCTGCTCCAGGGAAAAGTGGCTCCCATCCCTCCCGGGACAGAAACGGAGGCAGGACCAGAGCCCTCCAAGGTGCCAGGAACACACGGTGCTCCTTCCCCCGCTCCCCGGGGCAGCGGGACATAGCGGGATGCTGCTGGCTCTCCCCGCCCTCAGGCTGCAGGAGCAGGAGCTTTCCTGGACACAGGTTCCAAAGGAAAGGGGCCGGGAGATGCAGCTCCCTCTTCGCTGGACTCCGCTGCACCACGGGGGCCAAGCCCCAGAGCCTGGAGGAGGGACCCCGAAGGGTTTCACCATTCAGAAGAAACACTGCTCTAGATCCCAGCGGGGACAAAGCCCACGAGCCTTGGGGGTTTCCTGGGCACAATTTTGGGCCAATTCTCTTCTTGGGAGCAGAAGGGGAGGCTTGGGGGCTGTATTTAGAGGCCACGGGGGCATCCTGGGGGGATGTTAAACCCCTTCCTGGGGCCAGACTGAGCAAACCAGGTGCAGAACAACCCGTGCCCCCCCTAAACACACCTGGGGACAGGTGATGGGGCAGCGACTGCCCGCAAAGGGCGGCTGGAAACAGCCTGGGGAGGGGGAACAGCGGGGATGCCACGGGGGGAAGGTGACCGCCAGCCCAGCGCCCTCCCAGCACGGGGCCGGCGGGGGATGCCCGCTCCCCGGCTCCCCCAGGCAGGGNGGGGGGGGCCGGGCGCTCCCCGCAGCCCCGGGGGAGGCCCGAGGCACGGAGCCCGCCGGGCCGCACTCACTCGAAGGCGAAGAAGAGGCCGCTGGTGGCCAGGATGAGGCCGAGCGTGAGGGCGAAGACGCCGCTGTGCCGCGCCAGCATGAGGCGGCCGCCGCAGTAGAAGCGG
>VYXF01007255.1:230827-252152 GCA_013397295.1 Polioptila caerulea
AGGTCCTGCTGCGGCGAGGGCTGCGCCGGCGGCTGCTGGCTGGGCTGCTGCGGCTGCGCCGGGGGCAGCGGCTGCTGCGGCTGGCCCTGCCCCGAGCTGTAGGGCACGCTGTACAGCTCGCCCTCGTGCCGCTTGGCGGGGAGCCCGTAGCTGCCGTCCATCGGCCGCTTGTAGTTCTGCGGGAGAGAAAGGCACGGCCGGGTCAGGGGGGGGACTGGGGACTGGGGCGCTGCGAGGGAGGCACAGGGAGGTGGTGGAATGGCCAGCCCTGGAGATCCCCAAGAAAAGCCTGAACGTGGCACTGAGTGCCTTGCTCTGGGTGATGAGGGGGTGATGGGTCACACGTTGGATTCATTGATCCCAGGGGTCTTGTCCAGCCTCAATGATTCCGTGAGATAAACAAGCCAAACCCCTGGGCAGAGTCCCCAGAGCCAGAGGATCTGCCCCACGGCATGGCCTGGGAGAGGCTCTGTCTCCTGGCTGCCCGTACCCAATGTGGAACTTGGATCAGTTGTTCCATTTCACAGGCCAAGGCCAATTCCTTGTGGCTGCCTGGGGAGTTTCCCTGTGGATTCCACAAGGATGCCTCGGGGGCAAGAGTCTGCCCACAGAGAGGACTTTCCCCGCAGAAAAGGCTCAGCTCTACTCTGCATTCACCACAAACCAGACCAGACATTGGCACTTGCTTCCTTCCACATCCAGGAATTTTATCAGGCCCTATTTCTCTCACACTTCCCAGGTTTCTGCTGAAGCATCAGACAAAACACATTAAAAACTGTTGTACTTCCTGCTTCTTCCTTTCCTGTGGATTTCAAAACACCACACTGAAAGGAGCAAGAAGGCTTCTCACCCCTAATTCTTTTAAGTGCAAACTGAGAAAAGGGCCAATTGCTGAGACCAAATTAAAATCCTGGATCTCTCTTGCCTCCAAGGGCTGAGCTGTAGCTGCTGTGGAGGCCATTCAGACACTCCACAGTCATAACTGGCTTCAGATGGAGCTCTAGGGCTTCAAAGATGACAGGTTCCAGAGTAACTCGAACTCTTGGCTCCCAGCCCCGTGGCTCTGGTTGCAGAGCCAAACTGCAGAGCAGTTGGAATTATTCTTAGCACAGCTCCGTGAGTGCCCTCTCTATACTCTCCTAAACCAGAGGACTTAAAATTATCAGGAAAACATTATGGGTCCTGGCATGGATAGAAAGAGCAAGCCGTAAGTGAGGATTATGTTAAGGGATACACGTTCATTCAAACTGTCCTGAAACAAACCTGGTGGGTTTGGGAACAGTGAGGAGGAGGCAGCAGGGCAATGGAGTCTGACACCTCTGGCTGCAGGGTGAGAAAGGGAAAGACCAAAAAAATCCCCTGGTTTGTGCAGAACAATCCACCCAAATCAGCTCTCCTGAACGATCCAGGACTTACTCCAAAGAAAGTCATCACTGGACCAGAAGTGTTACAGCAACAGGATGGGATTCAGAAAGTTCCAGAGGGACAGAGCAGCCCAATACAGCCCCCTGATCTGACCAGAGTGTGCAAACCACACAACCTCCACTCTCAGAACACTGTTTTGTTAACACAGTGCTGGGAACGTTAATTAAAACCTTTTAGAATTGTTTTCAAATGGGAAAAATGTCTCCTGTATAAAATCAGGTTGGACAGGGCTTGGAACACCCTGGGAAGGTGTCCCTGCCCATGGCAGGGGTGGCTTTAAGGTCCTTTCACCCAAGCCACTGTGTGATTCTGTGATGAGGCACCCAGTTCTTCCCATCCATAAAGCAAATGCACAGCCCAGAGAGCTTCCATCGTCCCAGACAGCACGGGCAACACTCTCAGCTGAGCCAGGCAGGACCTCTGGGCTCACCCACCTGCTGCTGCTGCTGATACATGGTGGTTTGCTGGCTGGGGAAGGGGCTGCCCGAGGACGTGCCTTGAGTGGAGAATTGATTGCCATAGGAATCATGTCTGGAGAAGAAAGAGACGCGTCAGAGTCACGGCCACGGGCTCGGAGCCCTCGCTGGGGACAGCAGCCCCCGGCACAGACCTTTGCTGCTGCTGCTGCTGCTGCTGGGGGTAGCGGCTGGGCGAGTACATGCCCGACTCGGGCGTGGAGGGCAGGATGCTGGGCTGGGGGGTGCCGCTGCCCAGGCCGCCCTCGGCGCCCAGCCCCGGCTCCGTCCTGCGGGAACACAAAAAGCCCTGGTGGCCCCAGCCCGGCGCAGCGCCCAGGGCGGCCCGGCACGGCCCGGGCACGGCCGAGGGGCCCCGGGGGCAGCACCCACCTGACTCTGTCGTAGGGGGCTCCGTAGGAGTAGTGCTGCCGCTGCCCCATGGCCATGTTGCCCATGCCGGGGCCGGCGGCGCGGTTGTAAGGGTCACCCATGCCACTGTTGGGGCCCTGCCCTGAGGACATGAAGGGGTCGCTTCCCGGAGCTGCAACAGAGAGAGAACCACTGAGCACGGCCCCCTGTGCCTTGGGGAAAGGCTCTGAGGGTCTGGGTGAGCAGGGGGGGCCCTGCAGCACCAGCACACGGCCCGACGGGGCCTGCGGGCTCCAGGACAAGATGATCCCTCACCTTTCCTCATGCTGCTGTAAGGATCTTTATTTGGCTCGTAAGACATGCGACCCATCATGTCAGAGGTATTCATGCTGGGCTGGTACCCTGGATTTGGAGTCATGGAGTTCCGTTTCTGGAACGTAGGATCACTGCCGTCTGCAAAGGCATCCTGAAGGCCCACGGAGTTACTCCTGCTCCAAAAAAACCCCACAAAGACCGCGCTGCAGAGGTCCACGATGGTCCTCAGGATACTCTTCCTCACACGCTCCCTCTCAGGGGTTGCCATCCCCTCCAAGGGCTGCAAAGTCAGGAGGAACTGCCCTTCCACAACTCTGTCCTCAGACCCAGCCCCAAAATTAAAGAATATTCACACACAATGCTGCTGTCAGCCACGAAGGAAGGAGCAAAGTGATGGATTCCCACCAAAACAGGTACCCAGGGCCCCAACACCTGCAGCAGTGACCCAGAGGTGACCCCAGCCCAGCACTGGTGCCATACCTGATGCCTGGCAAAGGGGGCATCTGACTGTGAGGCGTCGATGCTGGAGTTGGTGGCTTCAAGTCTCCTCCTTCTGCCATGGAGCTGCTGGTGGACTGAGGGGTCTGAGGGCCCTGCATGGAGCCTGAACCCGCTGCAAGGGGAGCAACGTGGGGTGAGCAGCTTTGCACCCTATGGATGCAACCCTGAACCTCCCAGAACATCAGCCTTGAGAACAGAGAGTCCTTTGAGGAAGAGACAGATGAAATATGGCCAGAAAAAGCACGAGGAGCTCAAGTGGTCAAGGGCAGGCTCCTCAGAAGAAGCTAAAGCTGAGAGGTTGTGTCTCTGTTCCCTGTTCCACACCACAGCCCTGTGTGGTGCTTCCCAAGTTCCTCTGTCAGAGGCTGATGCTCTGGAGTGCACCACGTGGCAGGAATATGGGGCTCCCTGCCAAGTGACAACCACTGATGTGCCTGTCACCTTCACACCCCCCAGCCAGGAGGGTGGGGTTGGAGCCCTGTCCTGGGAGTCTCTGGGTCTCCCCAGAGATGGAAACCTCAGCTGAAGCCACCAAGTAACTCTGAGGGAGACCCCTGTGCCTGCTCTGCCCTTCCAGAGCAGTGACTGCAGCAGGGCAGCACCACGCCCAAGGATTCCTGGAACAGGGAATGCTGGAGATGCCGGATCTCTCACTGCAGGACAAAACCTGTCCAGCAGGTTCCCTGCAAGTCCCAGCCTCGCTTTCTGCTCCACTGAGCTTTGACCAAACCCCCGAGTGTAATCCAGCTGTGCTCCAGCAGCTCTCCCCTGGCCCGGGATCGCTGTGACAGCACCAGCTCAGGTTCAGCCGCTCCTCGCAGCTGGCAGGAGCTGAACTCTTAATTAATGTTTCCATTAGTTCTGTCCCCAGCACCCGATATCCCTCAGCTCCAGCCCTGCTGGCTGAGTCATTTCAGCTATTCATTAAAATCCTCCGAGGTCACGGCCAGGCCATGTTTGTTTACACCCCACCTTCCTGGCACCCTGTCCTCTGCCGGGGAGGGCTCCGCAGGAGGAAGGGCAGCACCAGCTCCTGGGAGTTTCATTCACAGCCCCTCCCTGGCAGCCCAGCCCCGCTGCTTCCCCCAGGAATTCGCCCTGGCGCTGCTGGCACGGCAGGAAGAGGCCCTGAGACATTCCCTGAGATATTCCCTGAGACATTCCCTGAGACATTCCCTGAGACATTCCCTGAAATATTCCCTGAGACATTCCCCGAGACATTCCCTGAGACATTCCCTGAGACGTTCCCTGAGACATTCCCTGAGACGTTCCCTGAGACGTTCCCTGAGACATTCCCTGAGACATTCCCTGAGACATTCCCTGAGATATTCCCTGAGACATTCCCTGAGATATTCCCCGAGATTTCCCTGAGACATTCCAAGACATTCCCCAAGACATTCCCTGAGATATCCCTGAGACATTCCCTGAGACATTCCAAGACATTCCCCAAGATATTCCCTGAGATATCCCTGAGACATTCCAAGACATTCCCTGCGTCGCTGCCATTTGCTGTTTGTCCCCAGTTCCCGCTGTCCCTCCCACTCACAAATCCACAGGAGCTGGAGCAGGGCCAGCTCCACACTCTGGGAATCCAAACCCAAGGTGCCTCCCTGGGGACTCTGCCAGAGGGAACCTGCAGGGCTTCCAGGAAACTCCCAGAGGCCACGAGGGAATTCCCAGTTCCCTGCAGGCACGATCCCTGGGAACACTGCTGGCTGTTGAGGGGGGTGATGGACACGGCAGGGGAGAGCTCTGGCACCAAGAGTTCCACTCTGCAGCCTCAGGAAGGGGCTGATGGAGACTGGCACAGGGCAGCCCTCACCATTCCCAAAGTTCTGCAGGAATTCCTTTGGCAGAAGAGGCTGAAAGGAAGAGCAAGCCAATGCCAACAGGTCTGCAAGGTGGGACAGCAGAGCCCTTCAGGCAAATGATGAAATGGCTTTAAAATATCCCCCTGCTGTCCACAGGTTTCCAGGCAGGGAATTTACTCTGATCCAGGGGATTCCCTGGGGGACAGGACAGTGTGGGGCCCTGGAAGAGAAGCATCCACACCCCCAGGGCTCTTCAGCCTGGAGCTGGGCTGGCAGAGCAGCTTCTGGCTGCCCTGCAGCCCCAGGGCCTGAGAGGGAGAAAAGGAAAGTGAAAGAGCAGCAGGGACAGGCTGAGTGATTCAGCAAAAAGGGTCAGAGCCAGCAGCCAGGCTTCGGGGCTGCCTCTGCACATCCCCACTTGTGGGGCTGGAGCAAGGCCAGCTCAGAGAAGGGTTTGAGCTGCAAATTCAGCAGAGGCCCCTCACAGCAGGACCCAAAGGTGCAGAGTTTGGGGTAGGAGCCCTGCAAATCCTTTCTGCTGATTGCTGAAGCAGGAGCTCAGCCCAGAAGGCAGAGCCAGGCCCTTCACAAACACCACGTGAGCTACAACAAAACCAAAACTGATGCAGCACCTAATCCACTCTGACACACACCTAGAGCTACAACAAGTCTAAAGTGGCTTCCTGGAAGTCTCAGCTCTCTCCAAATAAACTCCAAATGCTCTCAACATCTTTGTTCCACTGCCTCAGGGGGGTAAGAAAGAGGTTTTGGAAAGAAAGTGGGGTTGGATTTGTGGTCTGTTCGAGCAGAACTCACACACCACTTTGGACAGAGGTTTAGTCTGATGGCACAAAAGTTACTTTATCTTGCAGAACACACCAAGGCTGAAGCTCCACTGGGCAGGTTTCAAGCCATGACTTAGTTCCTTACAAAACCCCCCTGCAGCTGAAAGGAGGGAGAAATGTGGTGCCCAACAGAGCACTGGGACAAGCCCACTGTCCCTGAAGGGTTCAGCAGGGCTGGGACACTGCAGGCAAAAGAGGTTCATTATTCCACTGCTCAGCAGCCAGACAAAGATGGTGCCAGGTTTCAGAACCAAAAAGGCAATCTTTTTGCAAACATTATAGGAACTTCAAAGCAGACCAAGTTTTTATTTCACCTACATGAGCAGGCTCCTGCCCAGAAAAAGCATCTGAAGTTTTTTAGTTATAAGACAAACTGGAAAACTCAAGCTTAAAGAAGAGTTGGCAAATTCAGCAGCAATTCAAGCAATGAACTCAATGCAAATGAGACAGAAAGGATCAGACTTTCCAAAGACTAAAGAGTACAACGTGCATGGCTGGCCTGGATGTCTTTTCTTTTTTTTTGTTTAACAAATCTGAGTTGAGCATTATGCTTAAATATTCAGAAACAGGAGCACCCCATCAAATCTGAAACAACAGCAAAGGCTCATTTTAAAGGGTTTGACTCCCAAAGCAGCCAGCTTGTCGTGGGCCTCCAGTGCTGTGTGCACAGAGCCTCACCAAGCCCTCCCTGGCTCCTGCTGAGGGCTGGGAGCAGGAATTCACATCCAGCCTTTCCCCCAGAGGTCTCACACAGCCCCCACCAGCACAGCTCCTGCAGTGGTTCCCCAACACGAGCAGGAACAGGGGCTGCTGTTGGAATCACCTTGCAGGGAAACTCCAGAGCTCTCTCTCCACCAGATTCCCACCAGGCAGAGATGCAGCAGCAAGCAGAGAGGGGTGTGTGTGTGTGTGTGTGTGTGGTTTTTTTAGGTTTTCCTTTCTCTCTAGCTTAGTCCACAGCTTGGACACACAAAACTGAACTATCCCAACTCACTCCCAGTCTCAGCCACTCCCACATCACCAAAGCATTTTAATTCTACACATCCAGAGAACAGCTGGGGCTTTTGTGGCAGCTTGGAGCCACTGCACACCTCAGACCAGAGCCTCACCTGGAGATGGGGGCTGGATCTTGGTCTGGGACTTCTTTGAATCAGCAGCAGCAAAGATGTCAGGAGGGGGGTCCTCGCCCCTCTCGATCTTGCACTCGAAGGCGTACAGACACTGGATGTACTGCTTCTTGAGCGAGCTGGCCGCGCTGCTCGACGTGCCCACGTTCAGGTTGGTGGCCAGCTCACGCCACTTCTTGTTTTTGTTGACCTGCACGACCCAACAGGAGGCTCTGAACCCCAAATCCCAGCTGTACCTCCTCCCAGAGGAGAAATCAACCCTTCCCCAGCTCACACAAAGGATGCAGTGAGGGTTAAGCAGAGCGATCCCAAAACTCCTGAACTCCCTTCTACACCTACAGGAAACTTTTCAGGGTTTACAGGGACAGATTGCAAATCAAATTAGTCACGAGGTCAGCTGACAGCCAGATGCAAAGACAAAGACAGTGCCACCAATCTTTGCACTGGACAAAGCAGAGAAAAAGGGCTTGAATTGGATCTGGCCACAGGCTGTTCCCACCCAGACAAAGGGAGAGCAGACATCTGGCTCGTTTAAAGAGCACTGAATTTAGAAATAAAACAGAGATAAAATGTGGCTAAATGGAAATTCATGGCTCACATCTGGCCACAAAGCTGATTTCTGTGCTGTGGGCAGCTCTGTGCCCTGGCTGGGGTCACTGACCTGAGTCAATCCCCCGATCTCCTTGACAGAGATGTAGAGCCTGTACAGGTCCAGGGGCTTCCTGCCCACGGCTGGCAGGTTGGTCATGCCCATGGCCTTCTCCTCAGTGAAGGCCAGGTATCGATCCACCCACAGCTTCCTCTCGGGCTCCCCACCCAGCTCGTACAGCTTGGTGATCTTCTCGTTGGTTGTAGTAGAGGAACTGGACTTCTAGGAGAAGGAAAGACAGATCAGGACTGAGCAGCACAACAGCAGCTCCTCCCCATCCACCCTGGCCCTGCTCCCCCAGGCTCCTGATGCTGTCCCTGCCTCTTGTGTCCTTCACCACCTGGAGTGGAGGCAGAGATGCCTTTGGCATTCCAAATCCTAACTTAACTGGGAACCAGAGGTGCTCCTCAAACCTGAGGCTGTTCCAGCTGAACCCCAGACCCAAAACTGTGCGTTCATGGCACCTCAGCTGATCCTTCCAGAGCACAGACCAGGACAGAGCAGCCCTGATTTGTGGCCAAGAGCATTCAAGTCCTCTTTTGCCATAAATAAGAGAGGCAGATGCCAGAACACAGGAGCAGAAGTGAGAGATCTCCTGGATCTTCTTGCTGCTGGCACAGAGATCAAACTTGCTGAGCATTTGTTTTCCTTCAGGTAGCAAAGGAGGAGACCAGGGGCTCAGAAACTGCTTTTTTGGTGGTTCTTTTGAAACTGGTAGCAGCAATGCAAAGGAAAACACTCCCTGAAGAACTTGTTTGCCTCCCTCTCCTGGCTTTAATACAGGATTAGTAAGAGGTTTGTTTGTGAAACAACTGCAACACTTTAGTACCACGTCCCAGCTGAGAGCTGACTCGCTCCAGGCCCACTCCACCAACAAACTCAGGTTTGTTTATGCTGCTTTTGGCAGTTTCACTGTGGCAGGTGATAATTCCTAATACTGACTTTGTTTTCCAAGTGAATCCATGACTCCCATAGGAGTGGGGAACGCTCCCCTCCATTTCTCACCCTGTTCAATCCCAGCGAACACACAACACATGGCTTTATTTCCCTGGGTGCTGGAGAGGATGGCAGTCAATAAAAACAAAAGCCAGAACATTTTACCTTTGACTTGGATTCTGCTTTGGGCGTCCCATCTGCCTTGTTGTTCATTTTAGTTGCAGGTGTTAATTTGACATCCCCCAGTCCCATCATCTCAGGGCTTGCTGCCATCCCTGGGAAATCAAAGGAATCTTTTAATGCTGATTTTCCCTCCGGTGCAAAGAAATCAGTGAAATCCCAAAGCTCTGGCTTACCTGCAGAGTTGTTGGCCATGTTCCCCCCCATGGGGTAGGGGGGGCCCTGGGGGTTTATCATGCCAGCCATGCTGTTAATTCCCTGCCCATAAGGAGGTCCAGTGCCCATCATTCCCCCCTGATTCATGTTGGGATAACCAGGGGGCCTGGAGGAGGCAAGCAAGAAACAAATTACTCCACATATTAAGCACTAGGATATTGCCTTCTGAGGAAGCAGCTTTGCTGCAAGAAACTTTCTAAAATGGACGTGGAGAAGTGATTTGCCCCAAACCATTTTTCCAAGAGAAGAACAAAGACCAGGTGCTCTTGTAAAGCTCAGTGCCCAGAGCCCAAGTCACATTCTCAAGAGAAAAGGGGATGCAAACCCTTTGGAAAGTGGGACTTGAGCTCTGAACATTTTCACCCTTCATCTTGCTCTCCTACACCCACAAACTGTGCCTCATTTCAGTTGTTAAATTGTCTTTAACCTGCAGACTCTGCAGCCCTGGACAGTGAAGTGAGAATACAGCATTCAGAACCATGGAATGTCCTGGGCTGGAAGTGTTGTTTTCCATGTATTGCAAACCTCCCACACAACTGTGGCTCAAACTTCTTCCTCAAAGGGACAGGCTGGGTGCCTTTACTGGGGTTTGGGAACTGGAGCCTTGGCAGCCACAGGGAAAAGCAGGAGCAGCCCTCAGGTGAGGATGGAGGACAGTGTCCAGTCAGATAACAAATACATCCACCAGTCTGGGGGGATCCCAAATTAAGAGCATGGCTCCCATGGCATTCTGGCAGGCCACACACACCTACTCTGAAATGGGCAGTAAAGGAAAAAAACCCACAGAAAACAGTGCAAAGCTCAGAGCTGAATTCCAGCTCCTTTCCCACAGCTGCTCATCAAGGCCCTAAAAGGAAGAAGTTCCTCACACTGGACAAGCCATGCCTTGGATCAGGGGCTGCAGCACAGGGGCAAGCCACCCCAGGGACAGGGAAGGCCAGAAAGCAAAATGCAAAAACAACTGGAGGGACCTCAGAGCTAAATAATTTCACCTCTGAACATTAAAAATTCCCTAAGTATGTCATAAATGATGTATAGAGTGCTGGAATGGTTTGGGTTGGACAGACCTCAAAGATCATCCCTGCCATGGGCTGGGACACCTTCCCCTGTCCCAGGGGGATCCAAGCCCTGTCCAGCCTGGCCTTGGGCACTGCCAGGGATCCAGGGGCAGCCACAGCTGCTCGGGGCACTCCAACACACGGCTCCTCCAGGCCTCACTCTCCTCCTTTTTAACACTTCACTTGAGAACCAAACCTCCCCAGAGGACCAACCCCTACAAAGGACAAACCTCTACAAAGGACAAACCTCTACAAAGGACAAACCTCTACAAAGGACAAACCTCTACAAAGGACAAACCTCTACAAAGGACAAACCTCTACAAAGGACAAACCTCTACAAAGGACAAACCTCTACAAAGGACAAACCTCTACAAAGGACAAACCTCTACAAAGGACAAACCTCTACAAAGGACAAACCTCCCCAGGGGACAACCCCTCCCCAGGAGCCCAGCCCCTCCCCCGGAGCCCCTGTGAGCGCTGCCCCAGCCCTGTGGCAGTGAGCTGTGGAGCAGGGCAGGTGTGTGCCAGGCTGCCCTGGCAGCTGTGAGCCCCCATACCTGTTGTGTGTGAGCCCCCCTACCTGTTCTGTGTGAGCCGCCCCAGCTGTTCTGTGTGAGCCCCCCCTACCTGTTCTGTGTGAGCCGCCCCAGCTGTTCTGTGTGAGCCCCCCCTACCTGTTCTGTGTGAGCCGCCCCAGCTGTTCTGTGTGAGCCCCCCCTACCTGTTCTGTGTGAGCCCCCCCTACCTGTTGTGTGTGAGCCCCCCTACCTGTTCTGGATGGAGTTGGCAGCAGCGTGCATGGCGGCGGCTGCGGCCTCCTGCGCCTTGCGGTTCATGCCGGCGGGCGGGGGGCACATCCCGCTGCCCACCTGGGGGGGCATGTTGGCCATGTTGGGCCCGTAGGGCCGGCTGCCCATGGCCGCGTGGGCCATCCTGCCCGGGGGCAGCCCGCTGTACGGGGGCACCGCGCTCTGCCCGTGCATCTGGGGGGCCATGCTGCCCCCCATGGCCGGGCTGCCGTAGTTGGCGTTGGACATGGCGTTGTAGTTGGGCTGCCTGGGGTAACCTCCTGGGGAGAGGGGAACACAAACAGCGCCCGAGCACTTCAGTGTGGGAACAGCACCGGGAAAACCTTCCATGGCAGAACGGTTAAAGATCGCTGAGCGAGATGAGGGGGAGTGTTCACACCTCAGCACAGTCACAGGGCTTGGATATAAGCCACGTAAAATGTGTTTTGACACAGCCAAGTAACAACATCCATTCAGAGGCTGCCTGAAACTCTCCCAAAGCTCAACCCAGCACGGAGAGCTAAATGGTGCAGGACAGGATGGAAGATCCCACATTACCCCTTCCCAAAACAGGCACCACTTCATCATCTTCCTCTCCAAAGAGAGCCATCCCTTTGTCACAATTACATGGGATGCTTATTCCTAAATAAGGAGCAAGAATCCTACTTTTACAAGTACAGCTATCCCTGAAAGCAACATATCCCATCAATCTCAACAGGAGCAGAGCTCTGGTTGGTGTCACCCACAGATTAAGAGGGGACAAATCAAAACATTTATCATGGAATCACGGAGTGGTTTGGAAGGGACCTTGAAGATCATCCCACAGCCAGGAACCCCTTCCACTATCCCAGCCTGCTCCAACCTGGCCTTGGACACTCCCAGGGATGGGGCACAGCTTCTCTGGGGCCCCAACACGACACCAGGACAGAGAGAGGCCTTTGCTGGCTCCGTTCCCACCTTGAGGTCCGTACTGGCCGCCCTGGGGGCCGTAGCTCCCCATGGAGTTCTGCTGGTAGGGCCCCATGCCGGCGTGCATCTGTGCTCCCGAGGACTGCCGGGGGGATAAGGCTGAGCCGGGCTGGGGGGAGCTGTACTGGGGCATCTGGGGGTTCCTCTGCATGTACCCTGCACACCAGGGGGGAGCAAAAGGTTAGTGCAAAGCATCCAGAGCTGCCCCTGCACACGCGTGTTCCAGGCAACAGCCCCCAGTGCTGACAAAATCCTTGCAGCAACAGTCTCGACACATTTTAGTGGCTGCATTAAGGAGCCAGTGTTATCTGAGCAGATAACAGATCCAATTTCCTGTTTTAGCCAGGAAAAAAAACACCCTTAGTGTCACAGCAGAAGCCAGTACAGCTCTGCAAATCCTTGGGGCTTCTTGTTCTTGTTCACTTGTTTGTTTTCTCAGGGTGACAACTCTATACCTTCAGCCAGGAGAGCCAAAATTTGACATGCATTTTCCCCCCAAAATCTTACCCTCTCAAAGGGAGGGGCACACAATATTGTTGTGAGCACCCTTGTTTTGAAGAAAGCAAGTTAATAAGCCAGAGAAAACATCTTAGAAGCCAAAGCCCCAGTTTGGAGGGAACGTTTAGGGGCCAAACAGCCACCAACAGCTGAATTTACTGCAAGGTGCCTCAACACTTCAGCCTGTTACCCTGGGGCAGCTTTTCAGTGCTCTGTCCCACAGCAGCCACGTCCCCAGGCCAGGGAATTGAGGCAAAGCCACGGAGCTGGCGTGACCCACCTCGGTCCTGCGCGATGCCCGACTGGTTCATGGAGGGGTGCAGGATTGTGTCCGACTGGCCACTGGGCGGGCGGGGAGGCATCTGATTGCCTGGGCCACAGAAAGGACACAGAAAGGACAGAGGTCATTGGCAGCTGCTCTCCAGAGAGCCCCCAGAGTCACATCCCAGCAGCCCAAACAAGCCCAGGACGAGGGCATGCACGGTGAGGGAGAACAGCAGGCGGCCATGGCAGGCAGGTGTGGTGGCACTGCTGGCTCACCTGCACCCCTCCCACCCCTGAGAGCTGCACACCTCCCCACAAACGAGCCAGGGGACCTCAGCAGGCACACAGTGCTGCCTCTGGGCAGTCCCTCCCTGCTGGGCAGCACAGCTCAGCCCAGCAGAGCCCGGGAGCTGAGAGCTTACCTGGGACTGCAGCAGGGGAGAGGGGACCGGAGCGGGACTGAGCAACGCTGGCTGGAGATCCCACTGGGGAGGGGGAGGGTCCTCTGATGCCTGGCAGGTGAGGAGAGGTATGTGGCGAGAAAGGAGACTGAGCTGGGTTACTCTGCTCTCCTTGGCTGCTGGAAATCCCTGATGTGCTTACTCCAGGGCTCAGGGCTCCTTCGGTCCCCATGGGCAGGTCATCTATGGAACCAGACAGGTCCTGCAGGGCACAGAAACACGTCAGAAACCACAGAGCCGTGGGGCTGCTCTCTCACACACCACTCAGGAAGAGCATTTGTCCCCGGGCATGCTGCACACAGCATCAGTGAACTCTGTTTGCTGCTGGTACCAAAGGCTGCTGCAGACTGAGGCAGCTGCCAGACGTGTCTTATCCTGCTGCCAGTCTGAACCCAGGAGCTCCTCAGCTGGTTTGCTGCTGGCCCAAAGAACTGGCTAGTTCTCCTACTTGCTCCTTTTAATTCAGTTTAGAGGTGGGAAGTTAAAGAATGCATCAACAGCACACGTAAAACTGCAAACACAGGAGACAGTCCATGTGATCATGGCTTGGAAGGGAAACGTGGCTCAGGCTCTGAAAGACACAAAACTCTTGCCTCACCATAATTAATTCATAAACCTCCTATGAGCTGGGAAACTACTCACTTGAGATGGATAAAAACAAACTAAACAGAGATTTAAAAGAAAACCATAAAATACTCTTCAGGGTTCCCACTTCCCTTTCTTCAAAGACAGCAAAAATTAGCAGTTACTGCGTCAACCTGTAAAGTTTAGCTTTTCTCAAAGGCAACACTAGAAAACACCCTTCCTCCTGCATGTATTCACCTTGGAGAAGAAAAGCACAAAAAGCCTGAGAGAACTGAAACCTCCAATTGCCACAGCATCAGAAACCAGCTGGTGAGTGTGAGAGTGGGGCTCATTCCAAGGAGCTGCGGCACAGATCCAGCATGCCCAGTTTGCTGATGGTTGGTAACAAGGTGCACCAGCTTGGCCTGCAGTGAGTGAGGCAGGAGCAGCCCCAGCCAGAGGAAGTGGCAGCATTCTGAACAGAGAGCTGGGAAGTTGTAACTATTCCAGGGATTAGATAAAATCTCTGCCAGGGGTTCAAAGGATCACGGCAGGTGAAGAAGCGGAGGCCAAAGCTTACCAGGACTTCACTTACCCTTCCTAAACATTCCAGAGCCATCAGCTCTGGATCAGAAGGGTTCTGGGTGAGCCCTGAGGGAATCCCAGGTCGTTTTCCCTGCACAGAATTCAGCTGAACAGCACAAGCAGAGCCAAGCTCATTTAAACCCCACGGAGAAAGGCCGAGCCAGCTGATAAATCACCTGGACACCCTGGTTTCATTTACACTGCCCGCACCATTCCTGGGTCAGCAGCAGTTCAGGGAATGTTTTCCCAGCTCTGGCAGGGCAGATGGACCTGGAACACCAGAAACTGCAACTCATCAGCCTTGGGGAGCAGCAGCCCTCCCACCCAACACCTGCCTGCCAGGGGGTGTGCAAAGGCTCTGACTGCACATCCAGGACGTGGAAGTCATGGAGAAGTGGAATTATGGAGGAATAAAAGCCAGCAGAGGTGACACCCAGGCACCTCATCCCCCCTGTGGGACAGGGACACTCGGAGGGACAGAGGGCAGAGCTGGGCCTCAGCACCACATTCAGCTGCTGAAGCACAGCAGTTTCCTCTGTTTTAATGGAATCTGAAGAAAATGCCTCTAATGCTGGCAAAGTGTTACACTGGAGCTGCAGAGCCCAGACACTTGGTGGGATGATTTAGTGCAGAGCGTGTGCTCCCTCCCCTTCCATCACTGCTCCTGTTGGAGAGCTCATTTCCTGCCCCACAGTCTCTGAGGTGTATTTGCTTACTGCTCAAGTATTATCTTCCTGAGGGAAAAAAAAATAAAAAAAAGCTTTGTTTTATTTCAATGAAAGCTAAAAAACTGCAGAAAAAGCCTAAAAATAGTGTCTGAGATGTCTTGCAATTTTCACTACTTTCCCACTGTAACATCAAAAGCATTGCTCCTTTATGCAGCTATTTGGGTGTTTTTCCCTGGACAACTTTGACAAATCCCACATTCCTACTGCGGAAACCATCTGAAGTGGGAGTAAAGAGACATTATTTCCAACATTTTGCATTAAAAAGCATCAACCAACACAAACAATCAAGAGCAAAACACTCGTCTGGCTGAGATTCACTGCACCCAACTGCAGCCACTGATACAAGACACACACAGAGATTCCCCCAGAGCCCATGAAGGGATCAGAATGTGCAGAAACCACTTCAGTCCAGCCCTCAGCTGGATGGAAACACTGGCATGTCCCTCCAATACATGCAGGTAGTTCCAGTTGGAATCACCAAGAGCATGCAAAGACTTTCCCTCATCACTGAAATGAAGTTGGAGGCCAAACCAATTTGCAGCTCTGAAATTCTGCCCCACGTAAGCTCCTGGTGGGGGGGATTTTAGGGCAGTTTAACCTGGAGAGCAGAGGGGCAGTGCCTGGGCTGCAGAGATGAGGGGATTTTAGGCTTAAAGGGGAAAAAAACCCACATTAAAAATGTGCACCTGAGACAAATACTGGCATGAAAGAGCAGACACAGAGCAAGTGTGCCAGGTGAAATGTGAGTTTCCTTCCTTTATCTGGGGGTAAGTGCTTCTCCAAGGGGCAACAGAGAAGGTTTAGGGTGGAGGGACCTCGGGGTGAGCAGAGGTCACTGCTCCATGGCCTGGGCATTATCCTACATGAACTGGGCAGCCCAAGAGGGCAAGGCTTGGAAATGCCAGACACGAAAATATCTGCAAGACATAAAATGAAGGAACGTTAAAAACAGTTTGAAAATGAACTCCTAAGAAGTAGATAACAATCTCCAGAGCTCATGTCTTCGACACTGCCTGTGTATCAATGCTCCAGTACTCCAGCCATTTTAAAAAATCCCATTTGAATGAAGCAGGAGGATCCTGGGTGGCTGTGCCCCTGTGAGAGGGGCCCCTCTGCATTGCTGACACACCATGAGGGACCCCCAGAGGAACAGCAGAGCTTTGGCTGTGCATCAGGCTCCCAGATTATCAGTTTAAATGACTTTAAAGTGAATTACACACCCCCCCTATCCCGGCTGTTGGGACATGAGCTGAAACAGGACCGTGAAAATCGAGTGACTCCTGAAGTGACTTTCACCTCCAAAGATATGTAAGTTTTATGAATTCCAACAATCAAGTCATTTCCCAGCAAAGAAGGGTTCTGCCAGCACAGCAGCATTTTCTGAGTGTGTTATTCAGCAGGACTGAGCTGCTCAGAAGGGAAACTCCTGCAAGGGGAAGGAGAAAACATGGACTGGAATGTCTGAGCCCCAGCAGCTCAGTGGGGAGCTGGTTCCCTGCCACCAGATTCTCTCTCAGGATGTCCAACACCAGGCCACCATGGGTTAATTAAACCTAAAGGGCACCTCCAGCTCTGATACCCCCAAACCAGGGGAAAAGGAAACCCCTGCATCTCCCCACAGCCTGTTCTTGGGGCAGCCAGAGCAGAGAAACCTTTAAAAACCATAAAACCTGATGGAAATAATGGAGACCTGCTGCTGTCAGGGGGTTCTGGACACAGCCCAAGAGCAGAGGGCCTGGGAGGTTTTATTTGCCTCCCACGGAGCATCAGGAGGAGACCTGGAAGGCCAGGGCAGCAGCAGGGGAAGGGCTCTCCCCTTCCCTCTCCTGCCAGCACAGGCAGGGAGCTGAGACAGGAGGTGAGGCTCGGCAGCAGCAGCTCTGCCAACTCAAGGAAACGTCAGGGTCTGGAGAATTTCCTCACGTGTTTCCAATGTGTTTTTTATGCATTTTATTGCTCATCTGCCATGCAGATCAAAAACGCTGGAGGGATTCCAACTATTTCACACAGAATCTCACACTCCAGGCTGGCTGCAGCCCCAAAGCCTGAGTTTCTTCACTTGAAATACTGCCCAGTGTTATTTTGGGATGTGACCTGATAGCGGAAGCCCACGGGGACCCTGGAGCTGAGCGGTTCCAGCTGCGAGAGGATGCCCGGTGCCAGCACGGGGCTGTCAGTGCTGCTGACAAACAGGCACTGACACCTCCTCCTCCTCCTCCTCACAGCACAGCAAAACCCTGCCTGGGATCCCCCAGCCCGGGATCCCCCAGCCCGGGATCCCCCAGCCCTCGCAGGGAAAGGCAGCACGAGGAGCTGGGATGCTTTTATCTGGCACCCCTCTATCTGACACAGCTCATTTGTTAAACAAACAGAGATGGAACAACGAGAAACACCCAAGATCAAGGTAAGGAAATCCCAGAGAGGCTCCAGGCTCTGCTCCAGCCCATCCCACCGATCTGGGACTGACCAGAAAGCAAATGGAATTCCTGAGCAGGGACTGCAGCCTCCCCTGCCCATCCCCAGCCTCGGCCCTTCCACGTGGGAAGTGTGGGGGAACAGGGAATGATCTCAGCACGATCAGATCACCAGGCAGCACTCAAGGAAATTATGGTCAGAGATGAGCATGTGGTGGAGCTCATAAACTCTGTCAGGCCAGTTGTTTCCATGAGATGCTCACAAGCAAGTCCAGAGAACAATGGCTAAATTTATCCCCCAATTCTTTCTGAAAGGGAAAAAGCCTCTTCCTTCCTTCTAATTGAAATACTTTCTATTCCAACCACTTTTTTCTGTGCAGTTGCTTTTCCACTTACTCAAGAACCACCAACATTTAAAAATCACAAGCTTGTCCTTTCCTTCCCCTTTATTTCCACACCCAAAATACCTCAATCCTCTCTATCACAACAATCACACAGCTGACTGGCAGGATCTCCCTGCTATTTTGGGGACATGGATAGGCTTGTTCCTCCTTTGGCAGCACAGACAAATCCTGCCTCTCATGCTCCACAGAACACTCTCTCCTGGAGACTTCCCCAAGCTCCACTCACAGCACACCCACAAAGGAACCTGAGCTTTTCACACAAGTGGCAGAAGGGGCTGGAGAGGCCCTGCAGCCCCAGTGCCTTCCTGCTGTGCCTCCTCCAGCTTGGTCCCCCGGCAGAAAACAGAAGCTGGAGCCTGGGAACAAGTTCAGCTCCAGTGGAAAACCAGCTGATACTGTTTATCCAGAGAGATTTATCCTACAGGGTCTCCAAAGCAGACAAATCAAGAATCAGAACAGAGGTTTTCCAGGTCCTGTCCTATCCCAAAAACACACTTGTGCCAGGGATGACCATCATCCCCCCTCCTCTGCTCTTCTACCCCCAGTTTTTGTGGGGAGGAACAGGAATCCATCTTTCCAGCACCAAAAGCACCTTCAGGAGGTGGGAAAGACACAAAGGGGACGTCCTCCTTCAAAATGGGACAAGAACAGCAGTCAGAAGGAGCAAAGGGATTTATCTGCAATTAAATCACTGGGACTGGCCCCTTGGATATGTCCCTGGAAGCTTGACCTGTGACCTGAGCAGGGATGACATGAGAGCAACAACAAGTGAGTTCAGCAAGAGAGAAAGCACCGAGGGCCTGGTCCCAGACTGAGAGAGCCACAGGGACCTGCGAGTGCCCACGTGCCACCCACCCACCCCTGCAGTGAGGAAGGAAGTGCTGGACTTCACTGCTTCCAAAAGAAAACACCTGCCCACTAAAACAAACAGCAGCAAGGCTTCAGCCTCTGCTACAGAGCCCATATTCCCTTCCATATTCCCTTCCACATTCCCTTCCCTTCCAAGGAGCTTCAGCGCTGCTGCCTGAGAGGAGCTGACAATTACAAACCTAAGATGGGGACTGGAACATGCCAGAGAGATTCGTGCAGCTCCCTTGCTCAAAAAAGAAGCTGCAAAGCTCATTCTTCCAGGCTGGCTTCAGACAAACTGGGAGAAGCTGCTGGCTCGAGCTGCACTGCAGGGAAGGGAGCCTTCGGAGAGGAGGCTGGCAGGAGGAGGGGCTCGGTGCCACACCAGAAATGTTCCTCTGATTGCAAAAACGAGCTGCTGCTCGAATGCAGCTCAGAGAATGTAGGTGAGTGTGGCTGGCTGGCAGGGAGCAGGCCCGGGATGGAGCAGGGAGGAGGCCAGAGGGAAGTGCTGCTGGCTGTGCCACATTCCTGCGGAACAGCCGCAGCAGCCATTGATTTTTCAGAGGTCGATACTCCACTCCCACAGATCTCCTCGGCAGGAGCTTTAATCACATCTCCTGCTCCTACCCTGTGCCACCCCTCCTTCTCTTCCCCCTCCAAATAAAATAAAATAAAATGAAATATATTTTTTTTTTAAAAAAAGGGGAGGGTGAGGGGGCTTTCCTCCCCCTCCGAGCATGGAGCAGACGAACAAATCTCATCTCCTGTGTCTTTGGAGAGCAGAGATTCAGAGCTGTGGCTGCAGCACCAAGTGGAGAAGGAGTAACATGATTCATCCACAGAACAAGATGTCGCTGGAGGGAGAACCCGCCGTGTGCAAGGGCAGCATTCCCACCCCGCAACTTCTGGGCTCCTCTGCAGGACCCTGGCAGCAAAACCCCACACAGGAGTTCCCATTTAACCCTTTGGAGGCTGCTCAGCTGATAAAGAGTAACTCCCAGCTGTACACAAAGGCTGCTACAACATCAGACATCCAAGGCACGAAAATGCCCAATTTTTCTGGACAGGGCGGCGTCACTTGAGCTGTCCCAGAGCTGTCCTGTCCATCCAGCACGGAAGGGTGACACCTCCAGCTCCTACAGCAACACTGACCCCAAAACAAGCAGCGGGAAAGAGGCAGGAGGATCCTGGGCACAGGAAGAAGCAACACAGGCAGCAGCACCAGAGGAAGCCCTCCCTGGGTTCCTGGAAGGGAGGGGATGCAGGGATCTCCAGTGGGAAGGGCTGTCCTGGGAAGGCAGGTGCAGGAGGGAGATGAGTGCAGGCCTCAGCTGACAGACCTGCTCATCCAAACAGCTTTTGGTTGCCTTCCACAGCTTTACACATCTCCTCACCCAAGTGTGAAGACGAGCCCCAGCTCACACACAGCACAGAATCAGGGAGGAGGCAGGAAGTTCCCCCTGCACTGCCAGGAACGAGGATATTCCCACTGCCATTCCCCAGCTTCTCTGGAAGGCTCAGGTTCCACACACTGCCACTCCAGAGCATTTAGTCATCCCAGCATGTGACTGTGCCACCATGCCAAGCACCCCAGCCAGGGTGGGCAAAGGGAAGCAGCAAATGCAAGAGGCTGAAATTATTATAAAATTCACAAGGCCCCTGTTCAGGCAGTGCTTTGGATTTTAAGATAAATCAGCTTTTAATGTTCTCATCAGCCTCTGAAACAATTAACAGTGACAGGATCAATTTCTGAAAAAGCAGGAGGAAGATTTTAGGACAGAAGATTTCTGAGGTCTCAGGCATTTGCAAGTGTGGTGAATCCAGTGGTTCTTTCCCTGGAAGTTGTCCCTGCCCATGGCAGGGAGCTGGAATTGGGTGATCTTTAGGGTCTAGCTGGAATTGGGTGATCTTTAGGGTCCTCTGTGATCCTGGGCTGGCTCTGAGACAGCTGGAAGCTGGCAGCTGCTTCCCTGGTACCTGTGGGAAGGCAGGGATGGCCCCTTGGGCATCTCCAGAGAATCCCCTTCCATCCAGAGCTGTCTGCAGCACCAGCCCAGGCCAGGGTGTGCTGCTCTGGGTGGGATGGGGAGACTGGACACACATCTGGAGAGGAGCAGGGCTCAGAGGCATGGCAGGGGTAACACATCCATGGAAATCCAGGCCAGGCCAGGCTGGCGAGGGCCCAGTGCTGCCCTCGGGGTCAGGACACCAGAACAGTCCATTCCTGCAGATGTCACTTCTTCTCATTTCAGGAAATTAAACCTTTTTTTTCCATAAACCTTCCCTTTTTCCTTCTTTTTCCCCTAACAGAAGCTTCTACTGTCCAGATTCAAAACCATAATAAAAACCCATCATGCAACTCCTCCAGTGACCAGGACTGACCTGGTGTGACCCAGCCCAGCCCATGGAGCACCCCAAGCCTTGGGCCCCTCCATGCCCCACACGTGGGCACCACGTGCAGAGCTTTCCCCAGGGTATCTCTGATCCCAAATGTCCCCAAGACAAGTCACTCCAGCATGCCAGAAGCAGAGTAAGAGGGAAGTGATTCCTGTGGGGACTGAGAGCTCAGGTGTGGTGGTGTTTAAACACCCTCAGTCACCCCTGCAAGTGCTGCAGGCAGCAGAGCAAGGTCACAGCACCAGGGCCCCCCCTCCAGCAGGGCTCAGCTGGGATGGAAAGGGAAGAGCAGGAGGATCAAACATCCAACATGAGACTCACAAGAGGCTCCCACACCTTCTGCAGGGTCAGCAGCAGGAAGGAGGGACAGGCTGATCTCCCTGGAGCTGAGGGAGAGCAGAGGCTCACCCAGCCCGGGCACAGCTGTGCAGGGACAGAGCGGGGACAGAGCGGGGACAGAGCGGGGACAGAGCGGGGACAGAGCCGGGACAGAGCCGGGACAGAGCGGGGA
>VYXF01007255.1:255227-273739 GCA_013397295.1 Polioptila caerulea
GCAGGAAGTCCCATATGGAAAGAGAAAAAAGGAGAGGAAGAAAAGAAGAAAGGTTTGAAGTGACCAGCAGATTCAAGTATAAAAGGTTCTTTCTCCCTGCACCCTGAAAAAGTTGTCAAAATTACTCATTTTAAACTGAAATTTTAAGGAGACAGGCTGCCTCCCTCCCTCCCTCCACGGCAGCTCTGACAGTTTTTTGCTGCATTTCAGCCTGTTGCATTGATTATTTCCAGGTCAGGGGATGCAGCTGACAGAACTCAACTTTATTCCACTTCAAGCACTCCCAGAGCAGCTGAAGTGACCGGCTGGAGAGAATGGAAAATCCAAGAGGTGCTTCCTGACAGCCTCCAGTGTCCACACTCAGTAACTGCTTGACTGAGGGAGAGAGGATCAAACCAAAACCACCCCACAACTGCTGGGGACATTCACTGACAAGATTTTTCTGCCAAAGCTCTGCAGCCTCATTCCTCTCCCCACCCAACAAAACCTCATTTTTTTAACTCCACACTGCAAAGACTCAAGGCCAGAACCCATCTCCAGAAATTAACCCTGGATCAGGAGTATTTTCAGTTGGTTAAAATCCTTTCTGCCACTGACAGGACACTTTTCAGATCAAAATTCATAGATGAACCAGTGAAACATCCCTAAATAAACAAAACGGGTTCCCAATAGTGCAAAATGGCAAAACACTGAGGTTAAAATTATTCCCACTCTACAGGAAGATGAAAATAAACTGCCCAGGACATGGAGGGGGTTTCTCCCTCAGGCCCACCAGCACTCTGACCAAACCAAGGACATTCTGGGCTGGGAGATCCAAAATTTTTGCCCCAACTGCCCAGTTTGCTGCCACAAAAATTCAAACATAACATTGCTGTGCCAGGACCTCCAAAACCAGCCAGAATCTGTCCTCCTGGTGTAGGATGGCTTTTGGGGCCAACCTGGAAGCTCAAACACCAGAAATGCCAAATCCTGTGGCTGGGAAGGAATGAAGAGCCTGGTGGAAACCCCTGCCTCCTGCTCCACAGGCACCCCAAAGACATCAGGAACTCCTCCAAGGCAGCCCAGGAGACAGAGAATGGGGCAAGGTAAAACCTGCCCCACGTTCCAGAATGAGAGAGAAAATCCTTCCAACAAGGCCAAAGCTCCAAGGAGCTCTGCAGCAGAGCTGGTCTGCAATCCAAACCCAAATGATGTCCCAGCACTTCCCCCAGAGCTGCTACTGCAGCTTCCATGGCCACACAGAAGGGAATTATTACCTGGAAACCTTTGACTCCTTCAGCCTCAAAATCTGAGGCTCAAAAGTTAAAGTTAGTACTGAATAAACTGGATACAGCTCTCCAGGAAGAACTTTTTGCTAAGGAGAAGAAACTATGGAATCTCCTGGGAGAAAGAGATCCATCTCAAGGATTACTGTTCCTCTATTACACCCAGACACAAAAGACTATACTTCACTTCTCCTGTGCAATTGCAATCTAAGTTTAGTTTGGCTGCAATCCTGATGGAGACTCCCTAGGGAAGCAGTGAATTTTAGAGAGAAATTCCTCACCTTGCCTGCTACAGGAAGGGAGAGCAGCCAGGACACTCCCAGGCACCAGGGAGCCCTGCTCAGCCCAGGAGAAAGCTGAGTTAAGGACAGAACCATCAGGACTGGGGAGGGATCCTGAAGGCCCCACAGGACATTCCTCAGGCAGATCCCAAAAAAGCCACAGGAGCTGAACAACAATGTCCCTGCCAGGAGATCAGCACCTCCTGAGAGGGTGATGGACCAGCCACAGGAAAATTCCCCCTTTATTGCCCAGAATTCCAACATGAACACTGACCACAGTACCAAGGTGTAAAGGCAAAGCACTTGTAAAGGCACTGGGCACAAATTTAACACTTCCCAGGAACCTAAAAAGCAGGAACCTCCTTTTCCTGCTGGGGCTGCTCTGTGTTTAATTACAGATGATGCATGGTATGATTTGCCCCAGTTCCAGGATGCCCAGTGAGCTTTTCCACAGCACCCACCAGGCCTGGGAAAGGGCTCAGGACTCTGTAATAAAATTAAAAGCCCACAAACAAACTCCACTCCTCTAAGTCATCCATAATGGCAAAACAGGGATCTGGGAATCCTCCTGAGCAGGATAAAACTTTCTCAACTAGACAGACTGAGCAATATCAGGAAGATAAAAAGAAATTGATGGTGCCCTTCCATGGAGCTCTCGTGCTCCTGAGCATCCCCAGGCCAAACTGTGAGCAGGAGATTGATCACTGCAAACTGAAACAAGGACCTGGCTGCCAGCATCCCAGAGATGCTGCCTTCCAACACCCCACAGCATCCCTGTCTGAAGCCCTTCTCACCTGGTGCTGCTCTTGTCCAACAGGATCCCAAAGAGACAACAAGGAATTATGAATGATGTACAACTCAGCCTCCTTTTTAAATTTTTTGCCTACTAAGGAAGAGAAAGGCCAAAAATATACCAGGGTTGGGTAAGCTAAAGACTGCTTGATCTCTTAAATTCAAATTATTTGGTGGTAAAGCCAGGAAAACCAGATATTCCCTTGTTTCTAGGTTGCTCCACTCTTGCAGCTGAGATGGATTTCTTTTCTTAGACTACTCATGAGAAGGGACAACTTGAAAAGGGCCAAAATATATTTAACCACAAGGTACAAAACAAACTCCCACTTGGTGCTGAGAAGGAGCCACTTCTGCAAAGCCTGGTTACTAATTCCTATAATCCGAGGCAGAGGGATCAGTAGGATTCAGGAAGGCTCCATCAGCAGTGCCTCTGAAAGGACTTCCCACCGTTCTGAGCTACAGCAATTTCTTCAATTACTTCAGTGCCTTCACTTCTCCCGTGCTCCTCGCCAGAGATGGGTCACATGGAAGAACTTGTGGAGAGGCAGAGTGGAAAGAAACATGCTATTTAAAAAGATTTCTTTTTTTTTTTCTTCCCCACCCCAAGGCCTCAGAACAAATTAAATCTTTGTAATCAGGGTCCAAAAGGCAACAAAAAAAAAAGGAAAGAAAAAGCAACAACTCGCAACTACTCCCTTTAGGTGGTCAGGACTCGAATCACTTTGTATTTTGGGTGACAATTTGTACCCACAATCCGAAGGCATTATTTCAAGGGGCTCATAACAAAGCTGTTCTCATTGCTGGCAGCAAAAATAACTCAGTTCTACACCCAGCTCACTCCTCTGGCCAATCCTGCTGCAGCTCCCAGCACTGACTTCGCCAGTGGCTAAAGGAAAAAATAAAAGCTCACTCACTTCCTACTGGTTAGAACAAAAGTTACCAGCAAAATTGGAACTCAGCAGCTCCAAACTTTTCTTCCAAGCCAGAGGCACAGACCAACTTGTGCAAGCTAACCTAAACTTTCAACCCTTCTCTGTGTTCTTGATGTTTTAACACAAAATTAAACTACTCTGGCCCCAAACCTGATGGAACACTGGGCACTAACCTCACCCCCAAGTGGTCACTGCACATTCAGATTTAGGATGCCAAAGAAAACATAATAGTTCTCCATCTGCCAAGGAAGGAGCTCCATGGCACTGATCTTCCTCACTCCAGATACCAATGAATTTGTCTTTTTCTGTTCAGCCAGACTGCACCAGAGAAGCTTAAACCAGCAGCATAAGGATCCAAGGAGACAGAAAGGCAGTGGTGCTCCAGTGCCAACCACCAGTGCCACAGTGGGCCAAGAAACAGGAAAATGAGGCAAAAAAGAGGAATCTCCCTGGAGGTCAGGGCCTACCCTGCCAGCAGGCAGGTACTGCAGCCACTGCACACAGAGAGCTCCCAGAATGAACAGCAGAGCAGAGCACTCAGGGTTAAACTCCCCTCTCAAATCCATTACTTTTGTAAATTACGTTCAATCTCCAGTGGGAAGCCAGAAGCTAATGACTTGGTAAAAGGCACAGGCAGCCTCCATGGTTCCCATTTCCACGTGGGATCCGACCAGTGCTCGTTTCTCCTGCTGTGCTCCTGATTGCCCTGGGCCCGGGCCCCACTCACCGGCAGGCTGGAAGGTCTGGACTGAAGATTCAAGTTCATGTCTTCTTGCCCTTTACTGGAAGCCATGGAGGGAGCAGAGGATGCCTGGGACCCAAATGAGTCTTGAGATAACTCCTGAAACATCAAGAAACACACGCATAAAAAAAAAGGTCACAAGTGGGAATACAATAGAGCCTCTGTTGGAGTCACATTGGGATATTCCCACATTGTGGCAGATTTATGTCCCCTTGGTGACATTTGCCCAAACAGGAGGTGAGAGCCAGGACTGGAAGGCAGCACACACAGACACTGCTGCTCAGAGCACCAGCACATCTCAGCACATCCAGGACAGCCTGTGATCTCCAGGGTGTGAAGAGGGAAAGCTGAAGCTCACAGACTGTCCTGGATCTGCCCCCTCTGCTTCTTCACCCTCACCACCCCATTACACAAACAAGGCAAGTCAGCTAAACCCTTCCACCTCCCAAAGGCTGCCCTGGGTGCGCTGGTGTTTGCTGGCAGCTCCCAGCCAGCTCCACTCCTGCCTAAAGCCGAGTTTCACCTCTGCTGGCCCCGGGAGCAGGGCCAGCTCTGCCCCTTCTGCCCCCAGTTTGCCCCGAGCGGTTCCATTTCCCCAGTCCCAACTCGGAACAGGGGCTCAGCCCCACCCTGCCCCGCGAGGGGCAGAGCAGCAGCAGCCCTACCTGAGGCGGGGGGAAGCGCTGCTGGGCGTAGGCCGAGGGCTGGGGCGGCTGCGCCGGCGGGAAGGCGGCCGAGGGCTGGGGCAGCCCCGAGGGGGCCGCGGGCTGCGGCGGCGGCTGCTGCGCATACGGGGGCTGCTGCTGCTGCTGCGGGTACGGGGGCTGGCCCTGGNGCTGCTGCTGCTGCTGCTGCTGCTGGTACGAGGGCTGCGAGTGCGCGCTCTGCGCCGGGGGCTGCTGCGAGTAGGGAGCCTGCTGCTGCTGCTGCTGCTGCTGCTGCTGCTGCTGCTGCGGGTGAGGGCTCTGCTGGTTGTAGTAGGGGGTCTGGCTCTGCTGCCCGTATGCGCCGGGGCCCTGCTGCCCGTACGGAGGCATCTGCGGGGGGAGAGATGGAGTGGCACCAGTCACAAGGGGGTTCTTGCACACACACACACACACACACACACACACACAGATTCTGCTCGAGAGGCAGAAATTCAGAGAACTGTGCAGAGCAGTAATGCCACCACCGAGATACTTCCCAGACAACAGCAGAAGTCGCTCGTGTGTGGCATTATTCTTGGCAGTAACCAAGTTTTAACAGGCATCATAGCTAAGTTTTTAGGGATCCCCACCTGACCACCCTTCGACAGAAGTAACATTGAAAGGAAGGACTGCTTGCTCCAACAAAAAAAAATAAATAAATTGCCTTTTGAATCCTGTGAACAGTCCAGCAGGCGCCACTTGGATCATGTAACGAGCCAAAACTGACCTGCAGTCATTTCTTGTGCAAAGAACAGCTGTGTCTCTATACAGCACAGCAGAAAGAGGATCTCCCTGCCCCGCTATTTATTTTTCCCCTGCTGGATTCACTGCTCTGCCACAGCCTCTCTTGGAGACAAGGATTCCACGGGGCATCGATCCCACCTGGCTGCAGGTGAGGTGCAAAGCACAGCTGGAGAAAAGCCACTGTACCCAAAAACCCGACCCAGCCGCGGCGGCCCTCGGCCTGCAGGCTGTGGGAGCTGAGGGGGCTGTGGGAGCCGTACCTGTTGTGCATACGAGATGCTGCCCATGGTGCTCTGTGTCCTGCCCTGCATGCCCATGGGGTATCTCTGGGGGCCCTGGGGCCCGTAGGGCTGCCCGGGGTAGCCGTGGCCCTGCTGCGGCCCCGCCTGCGGCCCCTGCTGCTGCGTGTAGGGGTTGTTCCCTCCGTAGGGCTGAGGCCTCATCTTCCCCATCTGATCCATCGGGCTCGAGGGCTGCAAGGCAACAACGGGACACGTGAGGCACGGCCAGACACACGGGAACTGCTCATACAAACACGGGAACTTCCCGAGAACCCCAGGAGAAAACCTGGGTGAGTCGGCGCCAAGGAGAAGCTCGTCTGCCCCTTCCCAGGTGCCAAACCCCAAAGTCACATTTGGAACCACAGCAGGATTCCTGCTGCCCTTCCAAACCCACCACTGCACCAAGAACAAGCCCAGGGAGAAGTCATTTAATGCTGACATCTCTCCTGTGGCAAGACAGGGAAGGAGGGGGAAAGGATCATCAAGAAATACCAATTATCAGTGTAAATGGCTTTTCCCCATTGTAGGTTGTAGTTGAATGTCCAGATATTCCACATCAAGGTAAATTTAGGCTGAAAATTTAAATATTCACAAGAAACACTGCTTTTTTCACATATAACAAGGTCTCCCAAAACACTACAGGCTGTTAATTTACACTTATGCATTTCAATTAATGCACATTGATGTGGTAACACTGGGCAGTGCTGCTGACATCCACAGTCTTCAAGACTGCAGTCTCATTTTTGAATATTTTTTTTTAAATGTGCTTTGTGTCTGCTGCTTTTGGAGAATAAAGAGTTTCTAAATCGAATTTATTCAGATGCACATAAAAAAATTGTCAGCCTCGAAAGTCAGGTCCCTGATCTTTTGAGCAGAGACAGTGAGATGAGATGAGTGAAGAAATGCAACTTTCCTTGGACTCCCTCATCTGTGCTGCCCCTGCCTGGAGCCAAGATTTAGGAATAGTCAATCGAATTTCCTGAAAACACTATAAACCTCAATACTATAAACCTAAAACAGGGCTTTTTCACCTTGGCTGTTATCCCCCTACTAAAGCCAGGGCTGCCCTGGCGTGGTGACCTCTAAATGAATCCCAGCACAGTCCTTAACCTCCATTCCTTGGGCTGAATGGGAATCCTTCCCTGAGCTCCTGGTGACCTAACTAATCCCAATCAGATGTTTTCCACAGATCACCATGACAATGGGCTCTCTTACACCATCCCTTCCTGCCAGCCCTGGGGAGGTGTTTGTACAGATCCACCCTCTCTTGCCGAGCTCAGGTGCTTGAGGAGTGGCCCTACAGGTCTGCACAAGCAAACATCACACAGAGCTCAGGCTGGAAACCCCACAGAATCCCAGAGATTTCACTGATGTTTGCAAAATCCACCTTCTCAGGGGGAAAGAAAGTTCTTGCAGTTTGCTGCACTTGAGAAAAGCCTTCCCCAGCAGCCAGCACAGCTTGGAGCCCCAGCACACATTTGTGTGGCCAGCTGTCTGTGCAGTGTGGCTGCCAGGGAGGCTCAGCCCCGGGCCAGCAGCGGGCACAGGGACCCCACGGGCAGCTCGTGGGGCTCTGCTGGGGCACCAGGGGCTGGCACTGGGTGGGGATGGCAGGAAAAGCCCCATTGCTGGGACAGGGAGAGGCTGCTGGCTCAAGGAAATCGGGCTCTCTCAGAGCAGTGTGTGTCAACACGGCACAGATCGATGGAGAACAAAGTCCAGGCGCTCTGCTCGACCCCAGCTCGGGGCACCCAGGGAATCTGCCAAGCTGGAAGGGACCCACGAGCACCCAGCTCCTAGCCCTGACCCCCCAGAGTCACAGCCTGTGCCTGAGGTGCTCCTGGAGCTCTGGCAGGCTCAGCAAAGCCAAGCCCAGGCGTTTGCCACCCTGGGGAAGCTGCTCCAGCAGACCCCGGGCATGGCCCTGGAGTGACTCTCCCTGCTGGGGCAGATTTTGGGTGCCCTCCCCTGCTCAGCTGTGCTGGATGTTCCCATTCTCATCCACACTGACACCAAACCAATCCTGAACAAGTTTTAGTCCTCGTTTTATGCTCAAGCTGGCCCAGATGCTGCTGCTGGGGAGCAGCACGGGCAGAGGCTGCAGGCTCCAAGGCAGCCCCAGACCCCTGCCCTGGGAATGCCAGGCACCCACACAGGGTCTGTGCCAGCTCAGAAAAAGAACTTCCATTCATGGGGGCAGAAAAAAGAGATCTTTGAAGGCTCTGGTGGAATCCTGGGAGCTGCAGGGCCTCAGTCCTGAATGGAGCACCCATGTGGAGCTCCCATACGCCCTAAAAGATGCAAATGGTGTTTACACATCTTGCCAGCAATTGTCCCTGATGCTTCCCAAGTCTTGCCTTGTGGGTATCCCCTTGCATTACTGACATCTTCTCCCTGCCCACATTATCCCCTTTGGTATGTAAAACCGGGGCCACCAGCAGCTTTCCTAGCCCCTGGCTTTTGACTTCAGCCTGCTCTCACCACCCCCAAGCACTCACATCCTTCCTTCACCTGACAAAGTGCAACTTTGGGGTTACTGACTAAATATTTCAGCATCTCTTCCGTTTGTTACTTGCTTCCTCCTGGTTGTAACTCACCTTTGCAGCCCTCTGCCAAGGGCAGCTTCTCAAATACATTCTTTTCTGGGATTTTTTTAAACTTTTTTTTTTTTTTCCTAAATACACTCACACCACATGCTGCCACCCCTGCACTGATTTTCTTGTCTGTGGTCACCCACAAGCCCAACCATCTCTTCAGGGAGGAGAAAACAAGGTGAAGATCCACTTTTCCATGACTCCTACAGGAAGCATGACAACTACTACAAAACTTCCGAGGAACATTTGGAACTGTTTTTGCAGCCACCAAAAAAAAAAAAANTTTTTTTGCACCCCCAAAAAAAAAAAAAAAAAAAAAAAGAGAGAGAGAGAGAGAGAAGAAAAAACCCCAAACACAAACCCCAAACATCCTTCCAGGATGTGACCAAGTCGTCACCTTGACTGCTCAGCGTAGGAGGACACGACGTGCCTCAAGCTGCCACCCTTCCACCAGGCCCTAGCACAGAGAGGGTGCTAAAAACAAACATGAAGAGCATCTAGACTGCAGCCTTATGGATAAAATTCTAGCACCAGGAGGAATGCAAAGGCCAATTAATCTCTAATGAAGGAATTATTTCATGCACACACTCCTGGCTCGTAGCAAGGCTGATTCGTGCTCCCCGGGGTTGCCCTGTACATCTCAGATGCTGCCATGTGTTGTTTCTTCCTTCAAAACATCCCATTAATTCACAATATCCCACACATCTCTGCTGCTGCTGGGGCTTTAACTGCTCTGGATTTGGTACTCTGGCTCAAAGAGGCAGCCACCAGGAAGCTTCCCTGCATCTGCTGCCCCAAAACCCTTTCAGGGAGTTTGACTCCACGTGCCTCGAGGAAAGAAGGAAGCTGAAAGGTAAGGATTGATGCAAGGGCTGGTGTGAGGATGCTGTGAGGAGCAGAGGCTGCACAGCCTTTGCACAGCCTTTGCACACCCTTTGCACACCCTTTGCACACCGGGAGGAAGCGAGAACACGGCGCGGTAAACACGGAAATACCAAACCCCCCCTGCAAAAGGCTGGAAATTCTTCTCTGGGCTGATACATGGGAAATCCTTTCAATAGGAAACCACAGGAGTAGATTACTGTGATTACACTTCAAAAGCAAAGGCCCTGCCACAGAGAGACATAATTGAGAGAAAGTGTTGCTCCTTGATCACTGAAGTCCAGACCCCCTGCTTACACCTCCCTGCATTCATAGAAATTGCTTCTATTCTCCCTCAATCCCACTATCTCTGCTGTTGTGTAACACCAGTAAGTACCAAAACTCAACAAAACATTGTCCTGCCACCAGCCAAAGTGCCAAAAACAAAGTTGTGTGCTTTGCTGTGTAAAGAGAGTGACCATAAACCCGTGCTCCAGAGAAGCTGCAGAGCTTTTGGGGTAATTTAAGATATTTCTAGACTAAGAGTCTGTAACAGCAAGCCCAGAGTGAGCTTCAAATTGCCGAGTTCAAAAGCTCTTCAAATCACTCTGTGTGATGTGAAGGGTGTCAGGCCCCTATAATGAGGCAGTGCAGTGAAACCAGCTCTTCTTCCAAACAACGCCGGGGTTTGCCGGGAGAAACAAAAAAAGCTCTAGGCAGACAAGAGGATTCCATGAACAATTCTTTTCAGATTTTGTCCAGTGGAAGAGAAATTTGGCCTCTTGAATGAATAGCTTGGTTAAATTGGAGAGGACTTGCAATTGGTCCTGTCAGAAAAATGAGTAAAGGGAAGAGGCAAATCCCACTTTGGGAGTGAGAGCCAAACCCTCCACAGCTGTACAGAAAAATGGAATTCTGACTTTCCCTGTTACCTTATTACATATTTGTATTTTACTGGGCCAGAGGAAGAAAAGGAAAGGAGAGTCATTTACTGAACTCTCCAGCTTCAAATCAGTGTCATTCAATTATTGGCAAACGTGGGTGTTGGCCACCACTGGTTTCTTCAGCTGCCCCCCTGACCCCTCACCAAAAAATAAGAAGGCCGAAAAAAATAAGAAAAAAGCCCTAAGCTCTCACCTTGGCTTTGAAATCTTTTCCTGACCAGCTTTGTTGTCCGTTTTTTGTGATAAAAAAATAATAAAAAGCATTCCTGGCTGTTTAACCGAGAGAAGCCCTAATTGATTCCCACAGTCATTAACCTGCATTTTACCTCGGAGAGTGGTAGTTAAGGAAGTCGGCACTGCTATTTATAACTCATCTCAAATTGAGGGCAGACTGCCTAAAATCTAACACATCCCAGCTGTACTCCTGTTTGAACTGGGGCCAAGGGAATTTTTTAAAGCAATCTTGGCACTGAATGAATGACACCAACAGTACGAGCGCGTGTGGTTGTGTTGTGGTGACGTAGTGCTGGAGGTGGAAGGGGACGGGGGGGCCGCTCTCCGTAATCCTCTCCCCAGCCCAGCTCAGCCCCGAGCCGGGGCCGCCCACCCAGAACCAAACACAGGAAACGTCTTTTCCTGTGGAACGCCTTCGAGTGAGAAGCACATGGCTGATCTGCATAAAAGCAAAGCCACGCCACTCCTGCCAGGAAGGTTGTGCTCGGAATCCCTGGCCACGGAGCCGCTGCCTGCGAGGGCTTGGAGCCGCGCCGGGAATCCCAGGAAGGGCTGGGAACAGATGGAAAGACCCCGGCAGCACCAGCCATTGTCTGGCTGCTGAGCACTGCTGCAAAGAGGAGCCTGCAGAACACAGAGGGAGGTGCCAGCTGCTCCCTGGCTGCCCCAGCCTGGCCGCAGCACGGGGAGCACAGGGTGAGGAGAAGCGGCCGGGCTGAGACCCCGAGCAGCACCAGTGATGGTCAGCACAGCCCACAGGCTCAGGAAAAACTGCTCACCTGCCAGCCTGCATCCCCAGGGCATCTCCTGCAGGGAAGCAGGGGGTCTTGGGGCGTAGGGATGAGGGGATGGACCTGCCACCCTTGAACCCCCAAGCCCTGCCCTTTCTCCACGGCCCAAGGGCACCGTGAGTTCCACTGCTGCCCCAAAGCCCCCAGCAGCAAACCCTGTCTGCTGGGTGGGATGGCACCAGCTCAGGAACAAGGTGAAACACGGGGAGGCATTGCCCAAAGCTGGCACAAAGCCCTGGGGATCCACCAAAACCAGCCAGGCTGTGGTGATTCCACAGCTGACAGCAGCAGCTCCTCTGCTGCTCCTCCACAACCACAGCATCACCAGAACAGAACTAATGGGGACAGGGGAAACAACAGCACCCAGAGGGCAACACAGGAGGCTCCAGCAAACCCCAGCTGGAGCTGGGCACTCGTGTTTGCACATCTCACACCCATCTGTGCCTTCCAACCCCCCCAAAGGCGACTCCAACCCCTCCACAACCAGAGGAACGATCACAAACCAACAACCGCCCTCATTCGGGAGCAAACACTGCCCACCTTCAGTGGGGAACTCTTTCATCTGCTCTATTTAAGGTGCAACTGGCTGTGCTGAGGTCAACAGCCCGGCCTGAACTCGCTGCCTTTTATAGCCCGGGTCACGCTCCGATGCCTCCCTTCCCATGGTGGTCTGCTTTAAAACAGGGTCAGAGGAGGCTCAGGGGGAGCTGAAGTTAAAATAAAGATCCCCCAGCAGGACGTGAAGATGCTCCCAAAAGAAAACCCCTAGAAAAGCCATGGTAATAAACACTCCATGAGGTGTATCCACCACCTCGCTGGGACAGTTTAAACCACGAGAATACCAGCACAGAAATGCACGGTTCCTTTTTTGCTTTTCCCCCTCCCTTTTTAAACTTGAGAAATCCACCAACTTCCCTCAGCCCCTTGGCACATGCAGGGCAGACACTGAGCCAGTGCTGGCCCTGCTCAGCTCCCACCCCGGAGTCTCCTTGCCTTCCCCCAGGGCAGCCCCATCACTTTGGGAACCCCACTCCATTCAGGGCACAGGCAGGATGCTCTGACTCACACCCAAGAGCCTGGAGAGCCAAAATCTGACTTCTGGAATACAGTACAGGGTTACAAAAGCTCATCCCTTGGAACAGGCAGGACAAATCCAGTTTTACATAAGCTACAGAAAAATAAAACTCCTCCCTCGCCCCCACAAATCCCAGAATCTCACTTGGATTTGGACACACAACCAGGGGTGATCTATCATCATCTCATTATCAATGGCCAATGCAGATTAAAGTTTGGCTGTCAAAACAATGACCTCTGCTCAGCAGTTTCAGTTCTGCAACCAGAAGGAGCCTGGTTTTTCTTCTGACTTTTTCCAGTAGGTCAGAATTTGACCCAAGACACTTTCTATTCCTCTGAACCTCTGCTAACAGCCCGACCTCAGAACAAGCTCCTGACACCAACACAGGAAGAGAACAGGACCCTTTCTGCATTACTTCAGCCACCTGCTTCTACCTGGAGCTCCTGCAAACCTAAAATCTGCCCTGCTCAACGTTTATCCCCTCCTTGATCACTTCTTACACCACTTTCTTTGGGGAGATCTGCTGTAAATCCAGATGCTGAGTTGTACCAGTGGAAGGAAGATGAGAGAGTTTCTCCCAGCAGCCATCCTGTGACCTGCATCTCCCTGCTAAACACAATCCAGTAATTACCCATTAACGTTTCTCAGCAAGAGCCCAGTCCACACATCTCAGAGGACTTTCCAAAGCACAGCTCTTACTAATATTCTTCTAATTGATTAAAACTGACCAGAGTTTTGATTACAGGATGTATCATTATGGAACATCTCATTCCTGAGAGAAGTCAACCAGCACAAGGTGATGTGGTGGGGAAGTGAATTGAGAGTCACCCCTCAGAGCCCCACTGGAAATGACCCAACTGTGCTCATGCCCGAGTACCAGCAGAGTTATTTTTTATTTTATTAGGAACTGGAGGGTGGGAAGGTGCCAAGCACCACGATGGCTCCTCATGGACACCTCTCCTGTCTGCAGGCTCAGAGCACATCCCTGTGGGAACAGCACAGGAGATTCCCCACGACCCAAAAATCAGCAACAACCAGAGGACTCATTCCCTTTCCCTCCATTTTAACTACTTACACCGTGGGAGGACACTCTGACAAACACCATTTACTGGTTTAAATGCAAAATTAACCAAGGATTATGATTTCTGTACAACAGCTGATGACCAGTGAAAATCTCAGGCATTTCCCAGGCAGTGGGGGTCGGATGATGCAGTTTGTTACTCAAACTGTGTGATCCCTATACAATTTCTATATAATTTCAACTTACATTTAAAGTGCAATTTCCTTCTATCCAAAGAACTCGGTAAGAAGTTACCTATCCCTTGCTGTCAGGCTTCAATTCACTTTACAAGCACACTATTGAACCAACCTGCCCCAGGTGCCACTGCTGACTCCACCCAGAAACCCAAGGAACACCAAGATGTGAAGAAAACTGCCTGAGCTCCATGGGAGGTGATCCCAAGGAACACACGATCCCTGTAATGAGGTGCTGCTCCTTCTAAGATGGAAAGAAACTTCCTTCCTGAATATGAAACCAGGCTTTAAGTTTAGCCAACCTCCTGCTTCTGCTCTAATGAACTGGAGGCGAGTCAACAGAAAGGGGCTGCAGGGTCTCACTGGAGCCAGCCCGGCTTCCACAGGCAAGGGCAGCCCCAGGAGAGGGGCCCGGGCAGCAGCAGGAGGGAGGGAGAGCAGAATGACTCTCAGTGTCACCACTGCCCAAGCGATCTCACTCCCAGGAGCACGAGAGCAGCTGTTCCCAGCACCAGCAAGGCCCCAAATATTCGCTCCAAGCAGCGCTGAAAACCTGAAAGGGCTCCAGATGCCCTGTAAATACATTCAGACACTGCAACCTGTGGCAGACTCCAGTCATCCAGCTAATTCCCTGTCACCCCTGCTTCCTTTAAAACAAGCCCTGCTGATCTCACAGACAGATGTCTTTGGCTACTGAACATGAGGGATGTTTTCCCAGACTGCAGGTTTGAAGGAAGAGCCAGTGCCAGGGCCCACCAGAGTTTACTTTCTAGGATAAAGGTAGTTCTATCCATTCATTAAAAGCCTTTTCTGCACAGAAATCTGAGGGTGCTGGTGCACACTCTGGAGTTGATAAGACACCTCCAGCACAGCCTCCTGGGTTCCTTTCTAAGAACACTTTCCTGATAAACCTTCCTCTGTAAAATGCAGCAGCACAGGTTTCTACCCACTTGTGTGTCTGAAAGCTCCAGCTGTATTTGAATATCTCATCACTTTGCAAATTCATCTCATTTTCCACCAGAATAAACAGTGGCTGAACAGACCCAACTGGACAGGCAGACTCCCATGACCCCTTCCCACGCCGGGACCGGCATTCCCGGGAGCCTCCGGGATCAGCCCAGGGCTCTGAACAACCCCAGGTCTCCACAGCCCCAGCTCTCCTTGCACACACAGCACCTGGAGGGAGGAGGACACAGCCACGCTGATCCCTGGAGAGCTGCAGCTCTCGGAGGTGCCTCCTCCCAGGCTCCATCCTACCCACAGCTTCCACAGGAGCTGCGTGTCGGGGCCTGCAGCTGCTCCCAGCCACGGCTCAGCCTCTCCCCTGCTCCTGCAGAATGCCTGAAATCACCCAAAGTGAGCGTTATGGAACACCAAAATCACCCAGGAAGTCTTGAGGCTGGGGATGAACCTGTGGAAGGCAGGCAAGCCCAGTGTGTGCCAGCACGAGCCCTGTGCTCCGTCACACTCCGGCCCTGGATGGACCCTGCCAGCCCCACGGACACCACCCCGGATGGGCACCTGGGCACAGGCACAGCCCCAGCCCTGCCAGGAGCACGTGCTCACCAGGGACAGGCACCAGTGATCACCCCAGGAGCCCTGGGACACGCCTGGGGACGGGAGCTGGCACCACACAGCCAGCCTGGCCCCACACCAGGAGTGAGCCCAGGAAATCCCAAACCCCCTCCCATCACCCTGACCCCGCTGTGTTTCCTATCCCACATGAAACAAGGTAGCAAAGCCTTGCTTTGTTAATAGGAAACAGGAAAGTTACTTTATTTCCCTTGTCATTACAGCAGCTGACAAATTTGGGCGCTATTTTTGCAGATTTTATTGAGCCTTCTCTTATTTTAGCCTTAAAATTCAACCTTCAAGCCTCCACTTCGGTTCCACAGAACCAAAAATATTTAAAATTGCAGTAATGACAAGTTACCATCTGCATTTACTGAGGATGGGCTCGGTAACTTTAGCCACAACCCATCCCCAGTATTTACACCCAAACGAGCTATTTGCATCCAGCAGAGCAGGGGCTGCCGTGCCTGCCTGGGGGAGATGCAAAGTCTACGTGGGCAAGGAACTTGGAGCTGCAGCCAAGGCAGCTCCAGACAGCAGGGAAGGCACTCCTGGAGCCTTCCCCAAGCCAAGGCTGCTGTGATTCAGGTTCACTACACACACCCTGACTGACATACGGGCCTGACTCAAAAAAACTTTTTTTTTTTTTTAAATAAGCCCACCAGGCCTTGCTTACGGTAATTTTTTTAAGCCTGGTTCTGTTGCCACACTCGCTTCTGTCCTTGGGCTTTTATTTCATCTCCATCCAGAAAAACCCAGATTTCTTTGCAGGCAGCATGAACGACGTGGGGAGTTGCTTAGCGAGTTCAGGAGCGTGTGCTGGCACTGGGGAGAGCACACGAGAATTCCCAACTGTGCCAATGCCATGGGGGCAGGAGGAACAGCCAACGCTGCAAAGTCTCCACTGGTTCCAGGAACAGGTATAACAAGAAGCTGTAAGACAACTCGTATGAGGAAAGGAAGATGAGACATGACTACCTTGACAGCAGTGACACCTCTGAACAGTTTATTGCCATTTACAGAGGGATGGGACACAAAGCTCTGCTCAATTCCTGCCCCTCATTCTGCAGGAGCAGCACCCTGGCTGTGGCACAGCACTTCCAGCAGGCTCAGAGTCACACTAAAGGCAGGAAAGCCACGCTCTGGGGCTCAGCAGCCCTTACCCCAGGCTCTCGTGGCTCCCAAGAGCCCAGCTGGGTGGCCCACCCCAGCAGGGGCAGCTCCTGGCTCCAAGGAGAAGGCACGGGAGGGGTTAAAGGCCAGAACACAGCTGAAAACCAAGGAGCACTCGATTGCCCTGGGATGTTTGATACAACACTAATCACTTCATCTGATTTTAATTCCTGACACCAAATCAGCATATAGCTTTTCAAAGGAAATCCTGTCCCAGATTGCAAGGTGATCAATCACAATTAACGTGGAAAGCAGCTTTTGCAACACCACCATGGCCTGTGAACCGAGCAGGAGGGACAGGGAAGGGGCTCAGAAACATCCTCCAAGTACAGGCAGACAGGATAATTTGGGATAATTTGGGGTAATTTGGTCTGTCAGTGTCTCCTGCACAGCAGCCAGGCAGGCTTTTCATGCCAACACTCTCATTCCCCCCTGAAAGTCCCTTCCCCACCAGTGCCCTGCTCCAGGGGAGCCACATTCTCCCCACAGGCTGCTGGAAACCACAGTTCCTTCCACCTCAGTTGTCCCTAAACCAGAGAAAATTGTCAAGTGGATGTTGCCAGACTCTGTTCAGTGGTGACAGTGACAGGACAGAGAGCCATGGCCATAAAATAAAACACAAGTTCCACCTCAGCATGAGGAAAAACTTCTTCCCCTGAGGGTGGCAGAGCCCTGGAACTGCTGGAGCCTCCCTCTGTGGGGACATCCCAAACCCACCGGGACGTGTCCCTGTGCCACCTGCTCCAGGTGACCCTGCCTGGGACATCCCCAGGGGTCCCTTCCATGCTGGGATCCTGTGAAAAGTGTTCCAGGTGTAACCCCATGCCCAGGGAGAAATTCTGATCCAGCAGTGAGGGCATTCACGTGGATTCTATGGGTCAGAGCAGCCCTCTGGCACCTGCAGGGTGCAGAGCCAGGGAAAGGCTCCCCAGCCATGGAAAACTCCTCCTTCAAGCCTTGCTGGTCTGCCACAATAACCTGAAAGACTCTGAGATACTCAGATACTTAAACACCTCCTATCAAACACTGTCCAATTACCCACACAGAATTTTAAAATAATAAAACAAAATTCATGTTCAGCTTGGCCATAGGCAGCAGCTGCCCCAAGTCCTTCCCAGGACATCCAAAGCACTGCAATCAGCACAAGTGCCCCCCAGAACAGAAAGTAAATGAGTTTGGGGTTTCAATAAGAAAAGAATGGCCTCTCCCAGCCCTGCAGTCCGAGGGCAGGGCTGCAGAGACAACACGTGCAGCCACAGCACATAAAGGCAGCTCCTGGGACACGTGGGCACACTCTGTAAACTGGCCTTGAATGGGAAGCCTTTTCCTTGATTAGCCATGCAAACCCCAGAGCCAAAGATAATTTAAAGAGGAAAGAAAATCAAGTTTTAACTAATTCCAGCACTTCCACCGTTTCACTGGCTCTCCTGCACAGAGGTAAGGACTTTTGTTGAAAGCCTTTCACAAGGAGCAGGGCTGAGGGGAGACCACCTCTAGCCTGGCACTGGTTTAATTATTTGCACAGAGTTAATGAATACCAGACTCTCCTCCTAAACTCGCACAGGGTGCATAGTCCTGCAGTCATTCGGACTTTAAATCCACCCTCGGACTGTTAGGAAGTACAAAACTCCAAACAAGCCTCCAGGAAGGATCCCACAGAGAGCAGAGTGAGCCCAGGAGCCTGGCAGGGTTCAGGTGGCAAAGCAGGACAGTCCAACCCCTCCAACACGATCCCACAGCGAGCTGGAAGCAAAGGGAGACATTTTGCAACACAACCCCAGAGTTTCTCCCAAGGAAACAGGGGACAGGCACAAAGCCACACGTTTGAGAGCAGGTCACTGTGCACTTCTGCCTCTGCTCTGCACACCTGAAGAGCCCAAACAAGAGACCCTCAGTCAGGATTTGAGCTGGAATGTTTTCCCTGACATCCACCACCACGGGCAGCAAAGCACCCAGACACGGGGACAGCTCTGCTGTGCTCAGGTGTGGCTGCTCCTGCCCTGGAGCAGGACAGGGGGGCTTGGTGACCATCCCAGCTCACCTCCAGACCTGTGCCCAGCAAGGGAAACAGCAGCACCCAGGCCAGGCAAGGCAGGACAGCGGGACCTGCCAGGCAGCACAGCCCACGCCGTGCCTTCCCCTCCCCAAAAGGAGCAGAGGCAGAGCTGACACCCAAAGCACAGGGGCCATTTGCAGAGCAGCTGCCTCCCTGAGCTGTGCCTCGTGCCCAGGTAGGACCCCCTGCCCCAGCCCCAGCCCCAGCCCCCCTGGAGCTGCAGCTTTCCCAGCAC
>VYXF01007257.1:0-88891 GCA_013397295.1 Polioptila caerulea
CATGGCCCCGGCTGTGGATATGACCGCCGCGCCCACCGGGGTCCGCAGCGACGAGCTGTCCGCATCCGCCTTCAACAGTCCCGGCGGCGGCGCGCTCCCCGTCGCGGCGGCGATGGGCGGGGAGGAGGAAAGCGACAAGCCCAAGGTCTCCCCATCCCTCCTGCCGTTCAGCGTGGAGGCGCTCATGGCCGACCACAGGAAGCCGGGAGGCAGGGACGGACCCGAGGGCGCCGGGCCCCCGCCGAGCGCCGGGGCGGCCGCCCGCGCCAGCCTCAGCCCTCGCCTGGGCACGCTGTCGGCGGAGGCGCCGCCTTCCCCGCTGCCCCTCGGCGGGCACTTCTCCGTCGGAGGGCTGGTCAAGCTGCCCGAGGACGCGCTCGTCAAGGCGGAAAGCCCCGAGAAGCAGGAGCGGAGCCCCTGGATGCAAACCCCACGGTTCTCTCCGCCTCCCCCGAGTAAGTAATGGTCCGGGAGCAGGCGGGATGGGAGCTCTCCGGGCCGGCTGCGACCTTCCCGTGGGGCTGGGCGGACCGAGGGCAAAGCTGCGGGGTAGCCGGGGCTTTCCTGTCGCTTTCGCCCTGCCTGCCTCTCATGGCATACTTTTCCGTGCGGTTCGCACTTTTCTGGGCCGCTGCGATCCGTCCAAAACACTGAATGGATTTGAGGGTATGTGGAGGATGGCTGCGAACGCGCAGGAAGAGCGACCGTGCCAGGGTGAGATCTTGTGCCAAATGTTGACCGGAGGGGGCGAAAGAAAAAGTAACATGGCAAGCCTGTTAGTTTAACCTGGGCATCGAACTAGCTACGCAAACTATGACTTAACACCACTGAGGCTTTCTCGGAAAGTGGCTCAAGTAATTCCGTCAGGATCCGCACAGACCGGTTTCTTAGAAGCGGGAGCTTTACGGGCTTCAGCCCCACCGGCTGCTGTCTTAAATGGTGCATCTCCATAGTCTGTAGAGACACAGTCAGTGATGTTTTCCTGCTTTAATGCAGAGTGATCTAAATTAATGCAAATAACAGCGTGAGAGCCGAGATCAGAGAAAGCCGTTAATTTCCAGTTGCTGCGTTGAGCGCGGGTCTTGGCAGCATGGGCCGGCTGCCCTCGGCCTGGCCGCGCTCCCTTCCTGCCAGGGATCCCGTGGAAAGGGATGACCTTGGTCTGAGGCTCTCCAAGCGTTTGGGGTCCCCTTAGCAAAGCTGCAAACAAAACTGCTTTCTCTGTCCCTTGGAGAACGGCGGGTTTCCCGACAGGACTTGTGTAGAGTAAAGCAGCGGTTTAATTTATTTAAATTACAAAATAAAGTTTGCTATTGCTAAGTAAACCCGGGACAGATAGATGTTGATGACCATTAGAAATCTTTTTTAAGAGGAGAGGAGCAGACCGATGAAGTGGTAGATAGAGCTTGAGTGTCAATTCAGACCTCGCAATTAATTACATGTTTAAACCGGTTCCCAGGGGCCTAATGAAGAGGGTGTGATATTGAGAAGCCAGCCCGTTTTGTTTATTTTTTTCCCCTGTAATCCAGTAAAATGGACAGGATTTTTTTTCTCTCTTTTGGACGGTCATTCCCTTTATTTACATCTCCTCTGCATGAGCTAGGGTAGCCGTGAAGGCAGGAGATGCAGGGTTTGTGGGTGTCTTGATTCCTCCCCGTTGCCGGATTCTTCTCAATGGAGTCAGAGCTTCCTGATACGAAGCACTGCTCTCTTTTTTGGAACGGCAGACAGCAGTTTAAAGTGTGCCCCAGGCAGCGCTGGTGGTTTTGGGGCAGCTCGCTTCAAGTGGGACCTTACTTCCCCCTTTCGCCACCTCATCCGTGTTAGGGTGGGGGTTCTGCAGGCTGTGGGGGTTTGGACACTGTTAACCAAGGTGTCTCTCCTTCCCCCTCTTCCCCGGCTGCTCCCCGGCACAGGGCGGCTGAGCCCCCCCGCCTGCACCCTGCGCAAGCACAAGACAAACAGGAAGCCCCGGACGCCCTTCACCACGGCGCAGCTGCTGGCCCTCGAGAGGAAGTTTCGGCAGAAGCAGTACCTGTCCATCGCCGAGCGTGCCGAGTTCTCCAGCTCGCTCAGCCTCACCGAGACCCAGGTGAAGATCTGGTTCCAGAACCGTCGCGCCAAGGCCAAGAGGCTCCAGGAGGCTGAGCTGGAGAAGCTGAAGATGGCAGCCAAGCCCATGCTCCCGCCTGCTGCTTTCGGCATCTCCTTCCCACTGGGCGGCCCGGCCGTGGCCGGCGCTTCCCTGTACGGTGCCTCCAGCCCTTTTCAGCGGGCAGGGCTGCCCGTGGCTCCTGTGGGACTGTACACAGCACATGTGGGATACAGCATGTACCACCTCACATAGAGCCTGAGCCGAACCCAGCCCAGTACTGCTGGCTGTCTGCTCCCGCTGGCTCCACACACAGTGTCTCCCTGCTCCTCTGGCTCTTCTCTGTGGACTTCCCCATGGACCCTATGGCAGAGACTCCTCCAGTCTGGCTCTGCCTGCCTCTCTGCTTTTCTCTCTGATGCTGAGCCTCTATCCCAGCACTGTTCTGATCTCCTCAGCAGTCCTGAGGAGCTGGCATCACCTGAGGCATCACTCCAGCTTTTTCCAGGTGCAGGGTGATGATGGGCCAACTGTGTCCTGGTTCTCTGGGTCTAGCTGGCAGCCTGCAGAGAGCCCCTTGCCATGGGGGAAGGAACTGTGGAAGAGATGGAAAAATGGGACTGAAAGACAGGACATTTCTTTTACTTTCTGCAAGGCAAGGTCAAGAGGCAGAAGTGTAAAACAGCCTTTCCCATTCCCATGTAACAGCACTGTCTGTTACTTTATTTGCTCCTCCACCAGCTCCTTTGGAAGGGGCTCTGTGTACTATGTAATATACTGTATATTTGAAATTTTATTATCATTTATATTATAGCTATATTTGTTAAATAAATTAATTTTAAGCTACTGTTTGATGCAATTTGTTTTTGCTTGCTCTTTGGCCTCTCGGGGATGACAGGAGACTGAATGTGTGTTTTGGGGGATAAGAGAGGGACTTGCTATAGTAGCTGTTTTCCCTCTTCTCCAGGAGACTTCAGCCTTGGATAGTGAGACAGCAGCTGGATTTTCAACTTTCTGTGTATCTTGGAGCTGCCCTGTCCTCACAGCTGTTTAAGGTTTTCTCCTTTCCCCGCACTGCTTCTTGTCAGCAGTTCCCACCGCATCCTGTCCCGAAGGTGCATGTGATCGCTGCTGCTACCCCCAGCGGCGCCGGGATCGGCCGTGTGTCCTTAGCCCAGGGAAAGAGAAAAGCTGCTCCTCTCCCTTCCCCGGTCCCTGTGTCTGGGGGGGTCCCGGCCGCAGGCCCCGCTGGCTGTGAAGACTTGGGAGAGCTTCACATGCTCCATACCTCAGTCCCAAGCGTAGCGCGAGGTAAAGGGCTTTTCCCAGAGCTCCATTTGCCGGCCGGTATGATCCGGGAGACCGGAGCACCGGGATTTGGGGCTGTGGGGAGGAGAGCGGGCCGTCGCAGCTCGACTGCTGCTGAAGAAGGGGATAAAGGACGCTAATGGCGAGGCGGTGTCAGCTCCGGAGCCGATGGGTCGGGGGCTGGGTCGTGGGGACGGTGGTGCTGGGCACGAGTGCGGGCCCGGTGGAACCCGCGGGACTGACGGTCGGGTCTGCTCGGCGCCGTGTCTCCTGCCCACCCTCGGGCTTTCGAGCGCCCCGTCATTCTTAGCGGTTGGCTCCACTGGAACCCCGTCCCGGTCGACCACGGCCCCGAGGAAACCGCTGGCGACAGCCGAGAACCCCGCGGAGGAAATCGGCGGACACGCAGCCCCAGGTCCGCGCCTCCCGACTCTACCAGGACCGGCGCCGCCACCTCGCCGCGTTCCCCGCCGGCTGTGCCCTGAGCCCCCTCAGTGCACCACTCCACCCGGTTTGGTTTGACGAATCCCTCGGGTAAGGGAGAGCGCTGGTTCGCCCCCCCGCTCCCCTCATTTTTTTTTTTTTTTTTTTTTTTTTTTTTTTTTTTTTTTTATTTTTTTTTTTTTTTTTTTTTTTTCTTTTTTGGGGGGTTTTTTTTTTTCACAAGCATTGATCAGCTTTACAAATTGGTGCAGTAGGACATAAGTTATACCTCCAAACCACATTTTATTCTCNCTCAAAGAATGGCCGCTGAGAAATTGGGACTCTATATTTTTCTTTCTGTCTTTCCCCCCACCCCCACCCCGCTGCTTTCATTTCCAGCAATTTAAAACGTTAAGGTTGAAGCAAAGTTAGAAGGAAAATAATTGCTGTAATGAGGCTCGGCAATCTTCTGCAGGCACTGTGGCTCCAGCGAGACTGTAGCTGGGGGCGAGGTAGGACTTTTATCATCTCCTAAGTATCAATGATGCTTTCAATAACTCAGCGGAACAACATACCTGAACACAGTCACTTTCTCCAGAGCTCGCTGCTCTAATCCCCCTCTCGTCTCTCGATCCGCTCTGGCCGCCCAGTCATTTTTGAGCTGGGGTGAGTTTGGGGCTTTTGCGGTTGTTTGTTTTCTTTTCTTGCCTTTTTTTTCCCTGTACTTTTTCCCCAACCCTTTTCTTTTCCGATCATTTCTTTTCTCTGTGCAAATGACAGTGTCTGTGATCCTGACCCCATCGCCCGACGCCGCGCCGGAGCGGGAAAGCTCTGTGCCGACTTTTTCCCACGTTGTGTCTCTGGCAGAAAAAGGCTGGATATCTGCAGCTTATCTCTTTCTCCAACTTAGCCTATGCGCGATTAGACCGCGGGTTTGGGGAGATCTAATCGCGCAGAAGGCCAGGTTTATCCTGTAAAGATGCCCTTAAAACCCGAGAGAGATTTTAAACAGCAAGAACTGCCTTGAGCTGGCTCCCCGCAAGCACTGCTCCCTTTGCCGGCACCTTTGGGCGCTGCCGCACGAGACTCCGGGCAAAGCGGGACCCTTTCATCTCTCCGCTTTGTCTCTTTTTTTTTTTTTNTTTTTTTCTTTTTTTTTTTTTTTTTTTTTTTTTTTTAACATTATGTTAACTCAGGGTGGATATTCGAAGCGCAGGATTCCTATTGAACATGTCTTTGCTTTAAGTTTTCCCCCTGACCCTTGGGCTAAAGTCCTTGGTTGCTCAATTAAACCCAGATGAGAACAATTAATAACTAAGTAATGACAATAAGTTGGGAATCACACGGATGAACGCTCCATGTGAATAGGAAAAGCTCACACAAAAGAGCAAAAAGGATTTGTCGGCTCTTTTTAAGGGGGAATTGGCTTTTCTTTTTTCTTGCCTCTGGCTTACCAGCAAATAAAACTCACTTTTGTGTCTTTGTCGCCTTAAGGATCTCAGTGGGCAGTTGGAAGTGAGAATGGCTGTTTTCCTTTCAACTTGAGGGTGCTGGCGCCACGCAGCCCCAAGGATAGAGAGTAGCCAAAGCAAAGTTTCCTAATAACTCCCCTCTCCCCCGCCACCCCTCCCCAGTCACGCCGGTACCCCCCTCCCCTCCATGCATATCTCCACATGCACTCCTAGAGAGCCTCGGCAGACAGACGAGAGAAAGCAGAGAGGCCCCGAGCACATCCACGAACCACCACGGACTCACAGCCGGGGCTGACTCTGCCGTGGGAAAGCGAGAACGCCTTGGTGCGACACTTTCCAGGGAGAATAGCAAATACAGCTCGCAGTAGCCAGAGCGCGGAGAGGAAGCAAACACGCGCAGAAACACATACAAAAGAAAAGAAGCAATTTTTCTACTTTTATTCCCACAAAGGAGGGGAACGGCTCCGTTACCAGCACACAGGGGCAGCCCCTGAGCGCATCTTCCCGGCACCGGCTCCGTGCAAGCTCGGGAGCCCCGGCTGGGAACGCCGCGGGATCGCGCCGGGCTCCGGCTGTGGCAGAAGGGCCGAGTGGCACACAGCGGGGGCTGAGAGCTTAAAAAGCAAGGAAAGGCTCTCCTTCAGTTTTAGTTACAGAGAAGGTGGATACTGGGTAAACCTGCTGCGCAAATCGTTGGTATAACCGTACATTTGTCATCTGCTCTGAATTTCTAGTGGTTAGGTTTCTTTCAGAATTCACTCTTTCACTCGAAACACGAATCGGTGCCCCGTTGAATACTTTATCGAATGCGCTCCGTAGTGCTCAAGCGAAGCGGCAGCTCAAAAGCTTGCTTTCTAAAGTTAGGGCAGGCTAAATTCAGCAAGTGAGTTAGGCGCGGCAGCAGCCTCCTGCTGCTCAGGATTGTGCCTGAGAACAGAACCTTAAGAAATCAGAGGCAAAACAGGGAAGCTGCCTAACTTACCCATTGTAAAGGCCAGAGGAAGGGGAGGGGGCTGAGTGCTTCTCAGTAGTGCTTAAAAGCTTAAATCCAGGCTCATCATTTTGTGTGAATCTCCTGAGTCCCATCAGACCTTTTCCCTAAAAATCTGAGAAGAGAAAGGTCTATTGAACAAACTGGCTGGACACCTTCAGAAGGAAGTGGGATGCTTGGCACTAACTCCTTAGTACTGTCTGAATTTAGGTAAACAGCTGAATTCAGGTATTCTGTAAGCAAAGTGAAAATACCAATCACCAGCTTATTAGAGACTCAGAGGTAATTGCTCTTTATGTCTTTTAATGATACATTTGATTTTATATTAGACATGGAAGTGGCCAGAGAGAGCAAGAAAAAGCAGCTGCACAAGCAGTCTTGAGAACAGGACACTCCTCAGATCAGTCATGGGACTGTCCAAATTAAATCCAGCAGAGTGGTGACTGGTGAGTAAGTCTCCCTCTGCTTAGCATATAATATGCTGTACCCAATGAGCTCCTGCATGCAATGAGGTAGTTCACTCACTCTCCAATTCTTTACAAAAAGCAGGCTGATGTGACTTCTATACCGAACTGTAAGGGTGTCTGTGGCAGAAAGAGACACCTTCTTCCTGCTTTTCATACTTCTGCTCCCCACTATATATCTATTTATACTCATATCTTCTATATCTAAATCTATATCTATATAATCTTCCCATATGTATCTATGGTAGAATATATACATATATTCTAACGCAACGAGTATGTGGACCTCTGAAATTTTCTTTTATTAGCTTTTAACTCTCTCCACACCTTATGTGAAGCACAGTGGTGTCTGTCCCTGGCCTGAGCAATCTGTTCCACAGCAGGGAGCCTAAAAATGAGGCATTGCGATAATGGGCATTGCTACACAGCTCCTTGGGGCTGGCCCGAGGCCCCTTCTGCAACACGGACCCATTGTCTCTCCAGCTCTGTGGCAGGAGGAGCTGGAGGCAGAACCAGAAGCAACAGCTCTGACTCATTTAACTACGAGTTGTAAATTTTAACATGCTGCACAGAGAGATGTGGCAGTGATTTGCTTACAGCAGTAAACCGATCGACATTAACTCTGCTCCATTGTGCTTCTTCATCTCAGAGATCTTTTATCGCTCCAGGCTGGATCCGGTTCCCACCCTGCAGTGATTAAAGGGAAAGCAAGGAGGCAGCTACCTGGACCCAGTCTCCCTCGTGCGACCAGGAATGTGCAATAAACCCCCCGTGCAAAGCTCTTCTTTTCATCTGGGGAAGTGGCGCAGCTGAGGACCCCGCAGCGCACGGAGCCGAACTCCTCCCGGGATGTGAGCGCCTGGAGCCGGCTCACCGTGCGCCGCTGCCCGGCGAGCGACGGAGTCCCCTCGGCCCACAACCAGCTCCCAGGACGCTGTGAACTACACTCTCTGCATTTTTTCTAGCTCAGAAGGGAAACAAATCTCTTGTGTATGTCATACAGCCATCAAAGCTACCCACTTCAATAGTACAGGCCTTGCCAGTGCGCTGTGAGACAAACCTTGGGGAGAAAGTTTTGTCGGAGCAATGTTTAAAATCGGAGATTGATTCTATGTCCATAGTCCATCCTCATCGAAGATGGGGCAGACAACGGGGCAGTGGGGTCACAGTGATTAGCACCGGACAGGCCTTTGGTTCAGGCACCCAGGCACAAAAAGATGCAGCCCAAACTAAACATTCATTTCAGCCTAATTGGGCAATGCTTTTGTTATATTTTGTATCGGGTACATAGCAACAGGCAGAGTGGGTGTGCTTGTGATGTATATTGGAGAAAGAGGTACCTTATAACGACAAACACATTCGAGACATTCTGACCACCACTGTAGCTGCCTAGTGTAAGGATAAAAAGAGAAAGAGCATGCAGGTGAGGCAGTATTTAGAGGTTTTGCTATAATTCAGGCTCCATTTGCATGTCACAGAGAAAGGAAGTGGCAGCATGAGGGAAAAAGATCTGGTAGCAAAGGATGGCAAAAATATGTTAGCTGGAAGATTGTGAGTGGTGTGGAGAAGTCTCAGGAAGAGAGGAAAAGAGAATTATTTCCAAAAGACAAGCTGGAGGGAAGGAGCAACTTTCTTTTGATGCAATGTTTTGTGTGCATTGGGTATTATTATGCAAATATCAGCTAACACAAATACCGAAGTAAGGATGCTTTAAAACTCGAGGGGTGAATGACTTACATTACATTACATTTAGATGTATGCCAATGACTCTGTTCCTATTTACATCAGCAAGGCAGTGGAGGCTCTGAGACTTGCCCTCACATTGTGGCAAGCTTGAGTGCATTAGTCCTGGGGAGCATCTGCTTCTCACACTGTACTCACTAAAAGCCATAAATGCTTTTCTAAACCTCATAATGAGCTTTGGACTTACTGTGAAAACCGAGTCTGTGGTATACCACAAGAAGAGACAGTGGGATGTTGTAGATGTTGTCAGTCTGACCAAAGATTTTTTCTTCCTGTGACATTGTCAATCTTCTCTTTTAGTAGGAGGCTACATAAATAATACACACTAAATTCTATTTATAAAACAAAATACAGGGTTGCAAAACACAATACGTATGGCGTGGAACTGGAATAAACATAGAAACAGGATTTAGTGGCTTTCAAAACAATTTAGCACTTTAAACATTAATTGCCTGCAATTAAGAATGTAGGCACCCACCTGAATATGCAGACTGTATGTTATTGAAGAGATGTTCTGTTGCCTTTTATCAGAGAACCCAAACTCGAGTACCCTGTACCATCAGCTGAGAGCCTGCAGTGCCAGAAACAGCATGATGTCTCCACAATAGCGATTATATCAGATACTTCTGATATTAATATAAATAATACTCCAAATGTGAACTTTCTTTTGTGATTAGCACAGACACATTCTTTTTAAAGACAGCTTAAGTATTAACTGTATATACAAAATCTACATTCAGAAATCTTAACCATAAGTTTCTAACTCAGATTATTAATTTAGAGATTACTCAGAGGAGGATTGGCAGTCAAAAGATTCTACAAAAATAGTTTCTTAAAAATTACATGACTTTAACTACATTTCTATAAGGTGTGATACCTGAATTAGGATGAACTTAATGGCCTTAAAAGCTTAGAGTTCAAATGCAGATCTTCAGACAGTTCTCCCTTTAATTTAGCAGGCATGCTAAATTTCCCTCTAAATAATTGTGAATTTCAAGTACATACTCAAATAAATCCTTCTCAAAACGCCTAGAAAGCAAACAGAAAGTTGTACAGGGTGTATAATAAAATGAGAAAGCTGAGAGGGACATGTAATCCTAAATTATTCTTACTCTCTAAAACATCAGGCTGAATTTCTCCAAATGTGATTTTTTTTTCCTTCCTCAAAGATGGCTTTAATACTAGCCAAGTTTGAAGTTGCTAATGACATTTATTTCAGAGCTATGTATGCATGAGAATTTCACTTTGCATCGTTGGAGACTGTGATCTTTTTCAAGCTTGCATAATGTTTAACATGACTGAATCAATTTTCAAAACAAAGAAACACGAAAGCATTGAAAAATGCCCAGAACAAGAATGGACATTCCATCCCATAAGGAATTTGTGTGGAAAAAATTATAGTTGTTGGAATTAGAATCTGAGTTTATCTTTAGTTTTCTGGAAGGGAAAGTTATATTATACGAGACAATTAACCATTGGTTTCAGCCTGATCCAAAGCCCAGCAAAGTCAGTGGCGTCTTTCCACGGGCTAACTAAGAGGCTTTGGGGCTGACTCATACACTGCAGAGCTCCTCAGAAGATAATAGTCCTAGATTGCTTATGCGAAAGTTAAATATAGCCCAGTGTTTGTGTATGTATTACGATTAATTTAAATCCCTGGCTGAGATTGGGTTACAGTTTCCATTTAATGCATATGCATGTGTTTGTGTTTGTATGCATGCACAAGTAAGGACAGACATCTGTGGACGTGTAAGCACACACATAGGGCTAGTGCCATAGGGATGATTGAATCAAGAATGTATACATGATGGCAAATATCAGCCTTTACTACGGCAGAGATCACCGCTGCCATACATATACTTTGACAGATCTGAACATAAGCCTTCAAAACCAGCAGCATCTGTTTACATTGAACTGCAATAAAAACTGAAGGAGGCATCAGTTAGTATTAGAATTTTATCTTTTCAATGTCCAGAAACAGTTTCTGTGCCTTTGATGTAAGCTGTCATGCACTACTGGAAAATTGCATCTCTCTGATTACTGCATTCAGAGCAGAGGAAAGGACATGCAGCATTTGTCAGCGGGGACCCTGCAGGGCTTGCTTTTTGGGTACTGATAAGCAAAGTTAGCTCATGTTCGAAAAACAGTAAAGCAATTCTTGCGTAAAGGAGGAAAAACCCCAGGAGGAGCACTATTATGGATGATCCAGTAGAAAGCTTTTCTCTGTTGCAGGTATGATTAACCCTTACTTCTACTGGCTGCTCCCTTCAGATGAAACTTCCTGCATCCTGCGTGAGTGTTTACCTGAATATAAACTCAGTGGAAGCAGCACCATTGATTATTCAGGTATGTGCACGTTCAGGCCTGTAAGGAGGACCTGATTGCCTGTGAAGTGGTTGTATTGTGCCTGAAGATGTGGCTTCACATTTTGAGGCTTTTAGAGGTGGTACTAGCTTATCTGCTCCTCATTATCCCTATTCCCCATTTCTTCCATTACCCATAGCTCCATTCCCCTTGGCTATGCATCACAAAACATTTCACGCATTTTTCAGCCTGCATCAGTTGCCTGATGAGATTTAGATCTATGACTTTTGCTGATGGTTGCACTGGCAAAAAGGGTGTGGGCACGGGAAAAGTGGTTAGAAAGTCATAGCACACTGATCTCTGTACTGTGAAAACGACACCAAAGAAACAGCGACAATTGCCCCATCACAAAACTCTGTGATGGAGTGAAGGATCTTTTATTTTAAATTCTAATTGCAAATTAGAAAGAAGGGCTCATTAAGGCTTGTTTGTGTTCTTTTCCTCCTGTGTAAACAGAAAGGAAGCATTTGTATACTTTAGATATTATATATCTGAACAAACGACTCAGTCATCAGCTGTGTGCATCCCCCCTGAGCATGCACAAGGAAGAAAGGCTGGCAAAGTAACTGCACCTTTATAATATTTCTACTGCGGCAGCATCCAGACTGGAAGGACTTTCTGGAGATGTACAGGATGTAAGTCAGTCAAGCTCAGCCAGAGCAAACTCAGAGAAATAAAAATGGAAAAAAGCAATGCAAAGGAAAAATAGGCAGCTAGCATGCAGTGGAACACAAGTGAATGTGAGCAAACACAACCTCTCCCGTGTAGGGATTGCCAGAGTACAGCTGGGGTTGGGGAGGTGGACAGATAGAAACACACCCCTAAAGACACATTTTAGAGTGAACAGCAGCAAGAACACTGCAGAAGACATTGGATGCATTGTATGTGGTTGGCAGCAGCATTTATTTCATGGGGGGAAAATAAGTGCAAGAACATAAACATTTGTAAGCCATCTATTTTACTGGCAATTCATAAGGAGAACTTGCAGAGTGTTTAATGCTTCCACAGCCAGGCCCAGGGGGACTGAAGGTATTCACACACATTTTAATAAGGTGGACAGGCCAAAAAGGAAATTATCCAGTCTCTCCCAGTTGTAGGGTTTCGGCTTTGCAGGAGAGCTGATGGCCATTTGGATTCTGTTTGTCCTGGAGCTCAGGTAAGCTCCAGGTGCCTCCATCTTGTAGAACAATTTGGCATGTGTTCTGCTATCTAGAACCAGATGGTGCTCCTGTATTGGAATACACAGCACCCTGAAGGTATAACACCACCTCCTAACAGCCAGAAACTCAGCAGCTACATGGCCCTCTCTTAAAGAAGCTCAGCTCACAGCGAGGGTTTGAAGACACTCAACCTGCACTCCACTGCTGGGAAGTGCTGAATTCCACATCATACAGGTCAGTCTGCATCACTGTCTTAAAAATGTATGTCTGGAACAACAGAACACAGCAGCCTAGCTCAGGGCAAGCAGGGTTCCCCTCCACGAAGAGTTCAAAGCCAACTCACCCACCTCCCAGGGCATTGGCCTCTTCCCCCTCTGGGGCCTGGAAACCCCCTCCTCCCATGGGAGCCAAGTCCCTGTGCAGCACACAGAGCACAGCCAAGGGTTTCTCAGGAAGAACAAGGAACAGGAGAAACCTGGCTCTGCTTTAATGCTCTGCATAGTGGTTATCTGATAGAAGATGCATAGGTAATTTCTGTGTCAGTGTCCCAGGTGTGGAAGAAGGCTTTTTTAATCTTTAGAGATGCCTGCTTTTCACTTATGGATCACATTGAGCATCTGTAAAGCATCTGCCTTAGGTGCTCTGAAACATACCAAGAGACCAATATAATTTCTCTTTAGACAACACCTTCATTCAGTGTCCAAAGACGGTAGTTGAGAGCAACCCCCTTTTGTTTTGTTTGCATATTTCCTGTGTATACTTATTGCATCTATGAAACACCTAAATTAGAGAGATACTCAGACATGAAGAGAGTTACACTGTGTTCCTTTTATTTCTCCATTGCATTCCACCTCTCCTTTTATTATCCATCAATTATGGGTGGGTCCCGAGTATCTCCCAACCCATAATTGTGTTAGTGCACTTATTGTAGAACGTATAGTTGTTAGAACATTCAATAGCATGTAATTGCTTTTTACTCTGTATTCATTTACCTTTTCTTCTAGGTGGGAATTCGTATAAGTGTTATACTTGGCTCCAGTCCTGCAAACAGTTGTGCCCACGAATAACTACCCACACTAGGAGCTCCATGGATCACAGCTTCTCTCTCACCCATTGAAAGATATGAAGTTACTCATGCGGTTAAATTGCTCATAAGCACATGTGTTTGCTGGATCAGGGCTTCTCCACATAAGATTGATCTCTATAATTAATTTAAGACACCTATACATTTCTTTTTAGATCAAGGAAGTAAATCCTTGGAAAGTGGTAATAAACTTTGGAGCTGCACTTAGAGCAATAAAATGCATCTTGGTTTATTAATTGGTATTTGATTGTTTTTTGGTTTTTTTAATTTGACGCTCAAAAGCCAAAATAACTTGACGTACTACTAAACCATTTTATAAAATGTATTTAATACTTAATTTTATACAATAAAGAAACTTGATAGGGTTTCTTTAAACAGCGTAACAAAGTAAGAACATTTTCTTAAATGCTGTGTCAACAGAAGCTGCCATTTTTAGTTGCCTGTTAGCCTACACACAAATACCTCAGACTTTGATCCCCAAACCTTTGCCAACTGCTAAGTGCCCTTGAACCGTAGAGGGCCTTAGAACAATGGATGATCAGGACCTTGGATCTGAAGATCCACTAGGCTTAAAAGTGCTGGTTTAAAGGAATTTTCCCTTTTTCTTTTCACTTAAACCTTCTGTAACTCTCTTTGAATGGAATGCTAGTTCAAGCACCTGTAAAAACCTGTGACTGACACATAATTTGTTTCCTGGAAGGGAACAGCTTACCGTTTCAAAAGAGACCTCAGATAATTTTGCTTGAACCTCTACACCATTTTCCTTTCAGGCATGAAATTGCAAGACAAACATTTCTACACACTTCGAGCTATCAGGAGTGGAACTGGAAATATCCAAACTGGGGAGCTTTTCCCTGCTCTGAGTCAAATAGTTTAGCATCCACACAGAGGCAGATGGATGTTTTGCTGTGAATCACAGCCCAGCTCCAGAGGATGGTCCTGGGTGATCTACCCACTAACGACCTGTGAGTTCACTCGCATCTCTCCTCTCCTGATCCTTGCTCTGATCCATGCCCTGTCTTGCTCCTCACCACCGTCTCTTCCTCATCTTGAGCACTGCACATGGCTGGATGTGTGTGCGGTTTGGCTTGGTTGTCCTTGGAAAATTTTCCTGTCACAAGTAGCCATAGGCATCTCCTGTTTAGTGCACGTCCCTATCTGCAGCCCTGCTCTGGTGAGGTCTGCAGACGAGAACAGCCATGGCACTTCTGCTCACAGCTCTCGGGTAATCCTCTGCCTGTCTGACCAGTCTTACCACGTCCCTGTGCTGTGTGCACTAACCAAGGCTGCAGCCTTGACTAGAATGCACCTCCTGTCCCTGGCTTGTTGCCCATTTTCTCTCCAGTTCTTCCTCTTCTCACAGCCTTGCTCTTCTGCTGTCTGAATGCATCCACAGGCAGGTGGCATTTGCATCTGTCAGGGTGCAAGTTGTTGCTTCAGTGGCATGGCTGCTGCAGCTCCAGCCTTGCCCATCTGCCTCCTGCACTTGCTTGTCCTCAACCAGGCACTGCTCAGTTCTACAGCATCCCTTGCTGTGCCAGATCAGACCTCCCTTAGCCATTTCAGCCCTGGTAATGTCTGCTCCCACCTCAGCTCCCTTTCCTTTCCTGAGGCCTTAGAAGTACACTTCTGTCCCCAAAATCGACATTCCAGGACTAGCTTGTTCTCCTTTGCTGCCAGCTCACTTGTTTCACCGGTGTCTCACACTCTCTAACACCTGACATGGATTTCGCTGGGGTCCTTTGTGAACGAAGTGGGCCTAGGAGCCCTGCAGGAAAATCAGATGGAAACAAATGTTCACAGCTTTCTAGAAATTGGTGTCAGCTCCCTGATACAGAGAGTTTTACAGCTCTATAAATCAGGCTGAAAATGTAACCAGAAGCCCTGTTAGCTTTCTGTTTCTTTTAGCACATCCGTTTCTTGTAAAATTCCGATTAGAGGGACTGGTCTCTGTAGAAATCATTCACTCCAAACCCAACAGGGCTATAAATCAAAGCACTACAAATCACCACAATTTGCAGATTTTAGGTTTCATCATTTTATTGCCTTTGAGGAAGTCATGTAAATGGTCCTGGAGAATATTGACCCCTGCAATCTCTGTCATATCTGGGATAAGGAAGAAAATAAAATAATTTTTTGAAAACCAGACATCTCATTCATGCAGGTACTCCTAACCTATTTCTCAAGGAAACAGGTCCAGACTGCTTTCTCATGTGAAGAATCTCACCAAAATTAGTGAGACTACTCATAAGTAGGAGCTAGAGGAATAATATTTTTTTTCTGAAAGAAGCAAAAGTACAGTAGAATTTTACAAGAGTCTCTGTGTGAAAAAAAAAGTAATTCAGTGATGATTGGACGCATAGCACCATTTATGACTCCACTGTCCCAGCCTGCACAAGATGATGATTATCTGCTCCAGCAGGCAAAGATTTCATCACCTCCCATTATGAATGACAAAACTGTTCCCAACAAATTTTGCCCTCCCAGTGACAGTAAATCCAATCTAGGCTTGCAGACTCCAGATATCTCTGAGCTGAGTCACACTGGTCTGCTGCAATGCATCAGACCCCACAGTGACCACAGCTGTGATTCGGACAATCTGGAGAAGGGTTTTCAGACAAGGCTCAGCCATGACTCAGTTTTGTGCTGCGCTTTGAGGGGCTCCTCAAAGTGGAAATCCTGGAAGATTCTCTCACTTTTACCTATTTGCTTTCCTGAAGTCCAGGGACTTCAGCAGACTTGGAGCTTCTTAATTCAACAGGTTTCTCTTCAACACCCAGTTCTCCTTATTAGTCACAAAGTGCTGGGAACTTCTGCAGATCTCAAAGATCAGGGAAAAAAAACATACAAGGGAAAATGTCTTTGGTCGCAGAGTGAAAGCATGAAATTATTCCTTTAGATTTAGTATTACAGCAACAATATGTAATTTGTCAGGAATAAATTTAATTCCTGTGAAGTTTTAATTGTACTGTTGGTATCTGAGAGCTACAATAGGGACCAGATGCCCACTGAACAAGTTGCTGTACAGCACAGGATGCTATACAGAGAAGGAAAAAAATGGTCCTTTCCCATGAAGGCTCATAAGTTTTTGCATTGCCTTTACTGGAACAATGGCAAGTTTAGATTATTCATTATTATATGCAGATAACTTATACTGTAAGGGGAACATTTTCAAAGGCACAGAGAATTGGGAAGCATTTGATTCCCTTGACACTCAGTGGGATTCTTAATAGCTATTTGCTTGTGGTACCTTTGAAAGGGACTGCTCAGGCACCTAAGTGGCATGATCACATTTTTTGAAAGTTCATTTAAATATTGGAAAATACTCATAGAAAGGGGATTTATATTTCAAAATCATCGGTTTTGACACTCTAAACTTTTTAATTCAGCCTAGTGCTTAAACAGATCCATCTTTTTTATTACATAGCCTATAAAGCCAATTAAATTAATTAAATGGAAATTGGAGAGTATTTTAAAGGCTGGTTTAAGATTCCTCTTTGAGCACTGCAGCTTAGTGTTACAGTAGGACACCATCTGCTGTCCAAGCAGGGTCTGACTCCACTGCCTCAGCAGCCACATCCCAGCTATAAAAACAACGTGCCCTGCATTATCTTAATGAAGCTTTTGCTAACCAAATTCCCTGTCAGATTTGTGAGTTTGTGTTGTATTTTATTTAGGACAGACGTTTGAATTTGATTTTTTACCACCCCCTTATGTGGTGGAAATACATAAAGTGAAAATTTCTTCACAAAAATGATGTTTGCAGTAAAAATGTTGTGCAGGTACTCAGGGTGCTTTTTGCAGAAATAAATGCTGTGAAAGGAAATAAAAAATAATATTTCAGGTCTTGCATTTGTAAATAAGTTGTGGGGCCATCACTGCTTACTGTGCTGTAAGATGAGCGAGGCAGAGCCAGCTGAGTGCAAACTGTTTATCAGTGACTGCACACTGAAGGTGCTCTTCCCATTCCTGCCCAGCTCTCAGGGGATACCTGAGGCCTTGCTGGCATAGCTGCCAATTACTGTTAATTTTAATGGAGATTTCCACACTGTGGCTACCTTACACCTGGCAACTGAGCTGAGACCATCTATTTATTTTGCATGGGTCACTGAGGTGATTGCCAGGTGGCAAAGTTTTTAGGTTGCTGTCAACATGGAGAACTTCAGAGGTGACCTTGCTGTGGGAAATTCCACATTCCTTTACATGTCTCCTGCTTGTAGTAAATAAGTCTCAGGCTTTGAAGGTGGATTCTCAGGCCAAATTATACCTGTTGACAATCTGTAAAAGTTGTTTCTTTCCTTGCACAATTGTATGTCTTATGTCTTTGTTTCTTCTCTACATTTCCTTCTAGAAAGACAGAAATTTTCTATAAAATAATTCCTATTTTCTTTTGTTTCAGAATTGATTTTCTGTTCATGTTGCTCAAAATGTCGACACTTCTGTAGAAGAAAAAGCTTGGATTGGTGTATGGTATCATAAATGCAATATAGTAGAGAAATCAGAACAACTGGTTGCAGCTGGAGTCAGTATAGAAAAGCTATGGCCAGGAATCAGAATAAGGTATGCAGGAAAATGTAGTTGGCATCACTGTATGTAGGCTAGGAGCCTCAACAGTGTCTGTGGAAGATCATATTCCTTAAATTCCCCTTTTAGACCTACATAATTAGAGCTTTGGGTTGGCTGAAGTGACAAAGTTGGGAATAAAATTGCCTTTAATTCCTCAATTAAGCCAATGGGCAATTAGTGAATGATTTTCCTGCTGTTCTCTGGAGGGTCCTATGGTTCTGCACTGCCCGAGTAGGACTCCAGGTGGATGATTCAGTTAAAAGGGTGAATTTACATCTCGGTGTGCGGTGAGACACAGACACATCTAAAACTTTAAGAAGCTATAGGAAATCAATATTTTGCCTCTTTTGAGAATTATGTGGACATTTTCTATTTATAAAACACTCTAATGGGACAAAAGGCTTGGCCAATGTGCAAACCACCTCTTCCATTTCCACATCTGTCTCCAGCAAGAGTGGCATATACAAAATGGGTCACAGAGCAGAAGTTTATCAGAACTAAGCACTGCCACTCTCAATCCCTTTAGCTGCTAGTCTGAAGTTATGGATCATATACCACTCTTTCACTGACAACAAAAAGAGAAGTTCTATAAATCAGATTCAGGGCAGTTCTGGAGCACAGAGTTCAAGAAAATGATTTAATTCTTCTAATTTTTACTATTTGCTCAATTCCACCCTTAAAATCATTGCTCCTAGTAGAGGGCTTCTTCCTGATGGATTATCCTGTTATATCTGTGTTACATTAACACACTTGGGTGCAATAGTCCAATATATAAGCTTTCTGTGTAAGTAATTTACCATCTGCCTGTCTTTCCCAGTCTGGAATTGGGGAGAGGGGTTCTGGAAGAAGGCCTAGAAGCCTCAAACATGTCAAATGTTCCTCAGTGAGGAAGGGAAAGAGTACTTTTCTGTCTGCTAAAATAAATGATGAGCCTAGATTTCCTAGTTTAGTGGGCTATTGGGAAAAAATGTCTAATGGTAAAGACCGAAAAAAGACAAAAACAAATTACTAAGGAAATGTGCACTGCCCATAACTAGAAATTCCTTAAGGACAGGGAAACAAGCATCTATCATGACTTGACTTAAATTTGATCCTGCATTTGAAAGGGGGAAAGGAGAGTAAACTAAACAACTCTTAAAATTTCTTTTCATTTTTAGTGATCCTGTGATGGTCCCTCTGTGGTGACACTGTCCAAGGTGAGTGGGAGGAGGACACTGTGCAGAGGCTGCCCCTTGCTTCTGCCTTTCCATGGGCCTCACTCTTCAGTCTCCTGGCGTCTGCAGCCATGAGAGCTCCAGAGGGAGCATCGAGCTGGGGGCTTGTCATCCTGGGAAAGCTTCTCCAGTAATTCCTGCCCCATGGCTGCAGTGCAGCTGCATTGTCGCACTGCTGTCGAGGGAGGTGCTTGCTCTGCGATAGGAGTCAGTCTCTTCTGGCTTTACATACACTTAGATCCCAAAGTGACATCGGAGCCAGTGTTATTCTGAACACAGCCAGGGGTTTGAACGGGTCGAACAACAGCTCCACAGTGGGATTTGGCTCTTGTCACATCTCGTGGCTGTTGGCATTTTGCAGCCCTTTGCCATTTCACTCTTGGGTCAATGGCTGCTTTCAGCACAAGGCCCTGCTTTCATCCCTCAGTTCTCACAGTGTAAGGCAACACAGTCAGTCGTGGAAAAAAAGAACCTTCCACAGCACTGTGAAGTAATACAGTGATAGATGACATCAGATATGGGTGTGGGTTTGCATTCCCTCCTCAGTCCCCTTGCGCATGTTGACCTCTCTCTGCACACCCAGGCCATTACAGGGCTATCCCAGTGCCAAAAGCTCCTCACACACTTCCCAGCTCTCCTCTCCATCTCCAGGGGAGCACAAGGAGTGTTCAAACCCTCAAGGATTCACACAGGGTGGTTGTCATTGAGGCCTATCTGACACATTTGTACCTTGCACCACTCTCTGATTCCTCTTGCCTCCATGCCCATGGCTTCCTTTCTGTGTTCCCCAGCCTGCAGCTTATTTTGAAGATTTAACTGGAACTTCTGCAGTACCTTCATTTCATATCAACCCTCTGTGCAGGAAGGATTTTTGTGCAAGTCAGGTGATGAATTCTATGAATTCTGTCACTCTAGTTCTATGACAATGACATCACTGCCATCAGTTACCTTTCTTGACGGTGAAGCCCAGAGATGAGGGATATGAATAACATGAAAAGCAGGAGTGGTCACGGAGCTTGAGTTCAGAAGGATGATTTTTTTCTCAGTCCTCAGCAGGCATCCTTGACCACACAGTGCCTGAGCACACAGTGAGGGCCCCCCACCTGGACTTGTTACCATCAACAAGCACATGCAAAGCTCAGAACCCACGGCCTCACTCTCCACAGCATCCAGTATAGGTTATATGAAATATTAAAATATGTAATTTTAAATGCATGCTTTTTATTGCTTTATAACTAAGAAACCAGATCTTTTCCCACTGACTTTCTCTGCAGCTTTTCCCTATTCTCATATCCCATGTGGCTCTTAAGTGCGCAAAGGCACCAGTATTAAAGTTTATAAGATATTTATATAAATCAGATGGTTGGTGAGTATTAAATCTGATTTTTCTCAATAACCCGAGGGGGAATATTAAAATATTAAGATTGTTTGAATTTTTAAAACACAATTGAGCTTTTGAATAGTTTAGTCCAAAGCCTCAACTCTTGTACTCAAATGTAAACTAGCTGAGGACAGAGCCCTTGAAATTTTAATCTTGTTATTCACATCCAGTGAGACAAAAAACGGGCTTAGTTGAAAGCCTATTCTCAAAAAACACAAAGAGACTAATAAGGAAAAAATTAATTTTAACTTCTGTTTTCATCGTATGATTTTCATCTTGAGAAGGGCACATATCTAGTTCTAAATAACTGATGTCATAATACAAAAATTATCATCAAAATTGCCTCATGGCGTTGCTGGCTTAAGAACTATTTTTATTTTGTATTCAATAACTTCAATATAATTATGAGATTTGCCCATTTCAACAAACCTTCTTCTCAGGCTCTTGATATAGCACTTTCCACAATTTCCTCCTGATTCCATTTTCTGTCTTTATCTGATTGTGTTGTGACCCAACATTTAGCACTGTGGATCAGTACAGCCAAAGCCTCCTGGTTCTTTTTTAAATACAAAATAGCAGCTGCTTTTAGGAGGACACATTACTGCTTCTGACTTGCGCAAGGGTGTGCAGAAGACAGCTGGATGACAGGGAGCTATGTAGGCAAAAGGAATGTTTGCTCTTTGCTTTAGGCTCTGATTAGGTCAATTCTTGTGACAGAGTTATTCCTGCAAACCCACAATTACTGCTAGGCTCAGTTTTCTGGAAAAAGAGATTTCTTTGCATGCTGTCTGACCATCCCATTGCAGGAGTGATGGGTATTGGTATATGTAGGTAAGTAAGACAAGTTGCAAAAAGAATGTACTTAGATTCTATACCTCTGTTTTTTTCCATAGCTGAGAAATCAACCTCTGGCCCATATGTCTGTGCAGAAAAACAGATATACTGCTGTGGAAAATGAATACTGGGATTGGAAGAAGTAGGAAACCATACACTGAGAAAGGTGACATTTTTGTTACAGTTGTATTTCTTAATCTTTGTGCTTCAGACTTCATTTCATAGTTAATTTTACAAAATGCAAACCCAACATAGTAAGGATTAAAAAGAATTGAGTTATTTGCCTTTTTGACCTCTACTTAAATTAGTTCTTGTTGTAGCTTTTAAGAACTATATTTTAGAAATGAAGAGAACCAAAACAAGTAAAAAAATACACCTTAAATCAAATAATTACAATATTATTCCTGATATTTACAATATCTTGACTTTAGGTTTTATGCTAGAACATACATTTTGTGAGTAAAGAGCAATTCTTAGTCAAATGGCTGAACAACTTACAAGAAGTGATTTGTCTTCTTAGATAACAGATTTTAAAAAATACCCTCAGAACACATGAAATAAGGCTTGAATGCCATTATGACAAAAGACATTTAAGCTACTGATAATTGTCCTGTGTATATTTGCACTCCATATATTTACATGACAGACAGATCTAGACTTGCTTCAATTACCTTTTCAGTATATTTTTGAATACTGTTAATGCTATGAAAAATGTTATATATGTAAATAAAAAAAAAACCCTGCAAGTGGAAAGGGTATGTCCATCATCATTATTGTTGGCCCTTGTCAAAACTCCCATCTTGTTAAGGCAGATAAGTGATTTTTAAAATTAAAGGTGAAGGAAACTTAATAAATTGCTTTGTTCACCATGACAAACTGGGCATGCTGCCATTATATTTTATCTAGAAGAAAATGTTCATTCACTGTCTCATAACAGGTACCCCTTTTCAGGCTGAAATGATGTCTTTTCTCTAATGCTTTTCTTTTTTAGTAACACTGTTGAGATCACAGTCTGATTTGATCACCTGGAATGTGTTCTCAAGACACATTCCTAACAATACCCCAAATTATAATTATAAGTCTACCTACATTACTTTTAAATCAAGATCCAGGTGTTTATGGTGATGAATAAGGAAGATTTTGTACGGAAGTTATTTGGCTCCCAGAGGTCTGGAATTAAGACCATTTTTGGCTACGAGTTCTCAGTGTGACTCTGAAGACCTCATTGAATTTACCTGTTCTTTAGTTGGTTATGTAGAGTCTCTTTTTTATGTGGAGTCATAGTAATTCTTTGCTATGTAAAACTTGGTAAAGTCTGCTTCTTTATCCCCAAGAGGATGACTCCTACAAAATTATTCTATGTGAGCACAAAAAAGCTCCTTTCCTACCCAAAGAAAGCAGGAGAGTTTGCTGATTTGCAATATGGATCTCTACAGAGCTAAAGCAGGAAATGTAGTGATGGGAATTACATGAATCATGTAGGTTGAATCTAATATTTTGTTTTGACTAGCCTAGGAAAAAATTATGAAACAATGATGTGTCTTATGCTCACAAAGGTCTATAATTCTGTTTCTTCAGAAGAGAAAATCCTGTCAACACCACCCTTACATTTGTAAGGGCTGTGTGAACACCTTCTGTGACACTTTCTGATCTGTGCAGGACTTTGAACTGGTCATGATGAATGATGATTCATTCACCATCTCTGACAAAGAGATTCTAATATCAGTTGAAATTCAGAGTCACAGAATGGTTTGAGTTGGAAGTGACCTTCAAGACCATCCAGTTCCAACCCCCCAGCCATGAGCAGGGACACCTTCCACTCAGTCAGATTGCTCAGGACTTCATCCATCACTTCCTGGGATGGAGTTTCCATGACATCTCTGGGCAGCCTGTTCCAATGCCTCACCATCTTTGAAGTGAAGAACTTCCCACCTGTGTGTGATAAAGAATATTAGTGGATTAATGTCAATGGCACACCATGTAATGGCTTCTTCACAAACCTCATTCCTATACCATTAAACATCAATTCAGCTGAGTTGTTTGTTATCAAATATTAACCTATTACCAGCTTTCCAAGACAGACAAGAGGCTGTCATAATGGGCATTACTACAGACACAGACTATATGGGCAAGAAAAAATATGGGGATGATTGAGCTGTATTGGTGTTTAATCTGTTTTTACTAGTGAAACCAGAATCTTTAGAAACTATTTTGGAAAAAGAACGACTGAATAATAGGCTTTTCTGAAATTTAGGGTGTGTTAATTTTCATTTATGTCAATGTGGCTCTTGGCTTCTCTTTATTATATATTCAAGCTTGTCATCACTGTCAGAGTAAACAAGTGACCCAATTCAGCTTGGTCTTCACCTTTCACCCACGTAAAATTTCAAAAGGAGACTCATTGTTTTTGCATGTGTCGTAACCCTGTAATTATGAAGAAATTCAGTAGCAAATTACTTCCATGGCTTTTCCCCTCCCTTCTCAGCAGTTGAAAGCATTCCTTCAAGAGACATTAAATAGTCTCAATTTCCCTGTTCTTCTGAGGATACCATACTAATGAAAATATACACTAAAGATTTTTTCTGAGAGAGAAAAACTGTTAAAGTCAGTGGAAGTAAATCATTGCCCATTAACAGTTACAATTTAATATTAATTCTTTTTATTTCTCCTCAATTTCAACCTCTCATTAATATTGGAAAGGTATGCACTGGGGAACATCTCATAACTTTGAAGATCCTACATGGCCAAAATGTGTCTAACCATCTATTACAGTAGTTTTTCTAGGTTTCTAGAGCCAAATTTTCATATATTGTAGTCGCTGTCATACTATGAGGAAAAAATAGTTGACCAAATTACAGGACATGTCAACATAAGTCCTGTGAAGTAAGTGGTGTGATAAAATGTTAGGAACTTGGTGCCTGTCTCTACCCTATTCTGTCAACCACCAAAAGAAATTAACCTTAACTTAAATGCATAGGTTGATAAATACTGTCACTGGTTATTCTTACTGACACATGGCTGTTCTGACAACGTGTAGAAAAGGCTGTTGTCCAGCCTCTCAAACCACAACAGCTTAAACACATAGTGGAATCTTGTGATATTTGTTGTCTCTCTAAACCTCAGGTAGCTGACTTATGAATGCATAATCAGTATGACATTTTGGAAGGCTGCTTTTATTTGCAATATGTTTTCCTATGCTTGCCAGTTCTGAAGATGAAAGACAGCCTGACAGTGTTTTAAATAATGAGCTCTTTGATCAGAAAATATATGAAACAACCTTTTTCCCCTGACATTTTTGGTGAATTTGTCTGAATACTATAAATTGTGTATCTAAGAAACAGGCTTCAAGCAATTCCTTTGAGTTCTTGCTCTGTTAATAAAACCTACTTTTACTGACAGGGTAGAAGCAAGTTTGCCAAATGTGGAGAGCTAGGATGACAGCTGATGTTCTTCTTCCTATAAATCTATGATTTCAAGTAACTTTGCAGTGGGACAGTCAGAATAATCTGAAGTCTGACATTGTTCATGTATTGGTTAGGCCTAGAAATACTGGTCTAGAGACTTTGTATTAGGATTCTCTGACTTCACTGGTGTGAAGCCAAAGAAGCAACATTAGAGGAGATAAATGTCATAAACAAGGTATGTCACACCTTGTTGAAAAGGATGTCCATTGTATTTTGTAAGAAGTTAATATTACTCTGTTATATTACACTGGAAGACTTTGCATACCTGCAGTTTTTAACAGAACTAGGATTTGTCTTAGCTGACGTGGCTGAACTAAGATTTTTGTTCTACTGCTGCCGGAAAGGGACTATATTAGAGCAAGCTATATTTCAAGTAATTGCTTTCTGATTAGGTATAATAATGGGATTATGGAATTACCTGGAAACAAGTAATTCAGATTCATGCTGATTTTATTTGTTGCAGACTTTTAAAAACAGCCTAATTAAACTCTACATAAAAACAACACCAGCAGAATTTCTTGAGTTGGTCTCTGTTCTCATACCTTTCATTTCTTTGCAATTAATTATGATGTCTTCACATACTGGCAGGAAAGAGTGTAATTTCAAGAATTCCAGCTGATCCAGTGGTATTCTTCAGCTTCCCAAAGCTGCCAATGGGTTCTCAGCACCCTCTCAGAAGTGCTGTTTTGCAAAGTTGTGAGGAAAAAGAGGGTGCCAAGAACCTTCCCTTCCTGAGAAATATTCTGATGAGTGAGCAGGAAGAAATAACTAGGAAATGAGCAAAAGATCCAGCTTCAGGCTTTGATAGATTTCCATAATTTTCTTGCTCTGTAGATGTTTCTTTGTGCTGGCTGGCTTTGGCTGCTGATCCTCATCACACCCCTGCTTCAGTGACTGTGGCACTGCTTACAGCAGTGTACATGCCCTGCCTGTGTCCAAAATGCCACATGGACTTTATTATATTGAAATGCAGTTATGTTCAATCCCTGCATGACCTGGGGCTCCAGTGCTTGCTCCCAGATTGCTGCAGGGAGCACTACTGATCTGAGATATTCCCACATAAGTGCTTTATTAGCAGAACAGACTGCAGTAAACCTCTCCCCAGTCATTGACCAGCGTTTAGTTTTTCTTTCAGGATTATACAGGCTGTTCAGTTGAAGGTTGAACTTGAAAGTCTATGATTTTGAGTAGGTTATAGTGCAAGCATGAATTTAATAAGGATGGCTAAGGGGCTTTAAAATTCCTTAGCAGCACCAGATATAAGGTCTGCTTGTGTTTCCTCAACCTCTCCATATTCCCCACCCACGTGAAGATCACCTCTGCTCTTGTAATGGGATTCAGCCATCCCCAGAGATCAGGTTTAGGCTGTACAGTTTTTTGGCTGCAATTTCCTCACGTCTCTACAAAATTCAAAGCCTTGGTTATTTGTTCTCCCATGTCAGGTGTCTTCACTCTTTCCCATTCATTTGCTTTCGCTGAGCTCAGATGCATCAAATTCAAATCAGTCATGTGTAGCATTTTTGGATTATGAAGTTACCTAATTAACTTAAGAGAGATGCAAGAATCCAAAAATGCATATTTTGGCAAGGGTTAAACATTAATCTCAAAAGCTACATGCCAATTCAAAGTGTATTTGTGTGCAGATTTATCTGAGAGTGGCTTGGCACTAAAGGATTTTCCATTGGCGCTAAAAGAGCCACTGCATGCCAAGAAAGTAAATATCAAACAGAAATGTGCCAGTATTTTCTGCCAGTCTCACATTTTTGAAACTTTTTCCATCCTCCATGCCATTGATTTTTGATATGCTCCCAGGCTTCCTAGGGAAAGGCTTTTGAGTTTCACCCCAGGATGCTGAAAGTCTTCTAATTTGAATACTAAAAATGTTAAATGAGAAAGGATCCCTCCTCCTTCTGACACCCCAGGAAAAATCCAAGAATGTTTTCCTGTGAAATGTTGAAAGACTTCAAGGAGTTTTTCAACCATCCAAAATACACAACAAATAGAATGTGACATTTTTTCCAACTTTTGCACAAACAAGTTGGTAATATCTCCGCCTCTTTTTGGGATCTCTCAACCATTCACTTCTGATTGTATTTCATTACTGATTCCTGTGTCTCAGTTTCCCACAATTGGCATTTTAATTCCTTTTGTTACTTATTCCTACTCTTGGAGCTTTCTCCCTGCTCCTGCATGCCAAGTTCCACCTTTGAAACTCTGTCCCTTGAAGACTCACAAGTTGTCCTTACACCATTGACCAGTCCTGGGGCTGGACTGCATTTCTTTGTGCCTGTGTTGCATCCTCAGACCAGGAGTTCTCCAGCCCTGGAATTGATCAACCTTCCAGTCACAAGGCTTGTTGCAGGACACCCTTCAGTCACAATGGGATCATGTTTGACCATATGTCCTGTACTGAAACAGCACTAATAAAAGTATCCAGACTTTACTTCTTGACCAATTCATTGGATGAAAAGAGGAAATGTCATTTAACATTTAACAGATTTTATAAAGCATAGACTATTTTGTTTCTGGTTCTAGTTTGTTTGCTAGCCATAATAACGTTTCTTCACTATTGTTTATAATATTGTGTACAAAACTCCTGTATTTCTTAGTAACCTACTTGGCTTGCCTAACCACAGTGTTCAAACATCTGCCAGGTAGATCTTCCTGATTCTGGATATGATACAATATGGAAAAATGCAGTGAAAATCAAAAATATTTTACCCTATTGATAAGGAACTTTAAAAGGCATATTGGTTGAATTTGATACTAGTATGAAGTGATTTTGTCTCTTAAAAATTATTTGGTCCATCAAAACTTTTTAAGTTCTCTGGTAACCAGTGGAGCCTAAAGATGGGATGAGTTTCCTAAAGTTGTGTGATGGAGGCAGAAGTAATAACTACTGTCATCATCCCTGAAGGCTCCTCTCACCTGACATTCCTAATGCCCCAGGAAACATAATCAGAAATAATTCTCATATGATGCAGGAAATAGTATTTAGAAGCAACTTACACATAAATAGAGAGAGCTCCAGCTCCTGAGATTCTGGAGCTGGGCAATAGGAAATGCACAGCTTGGGAACCTCAGTGCAGCACAGGGTTGAATGGAAGCTCTGTGTGTGCACATTTATCTGCACAACCACATATATACATTTGAATTTACTAAAAGAAAGAAAGAGACAGGAAGGGTGTTGTGCAGTAGAAGCTGAAAAGAATTTTTTCAAATTTAAAAACCCAACCGAAACAAATGAAATTATATGCATAAGTCTATGTTGATACTAGGAAAATAGTATATGCACAAACAATACAAATCAGATTGAGGGTTCACTCTGTGTATACGTTTTACAAATTAAAGACAGCATTCTGCTTCTGGGTCTGAACTGTAGATCTTGATTGCACATTCTTTTCTGGAGTGAACTCACACCACACAGGGGCAGGGGGCTACACAGAGGGGGAGTGGCAGGGAAATGCCCTGCTACATCTGGGAGAAAAATGCAGCCTGAAATCCAGGGTGCTGCAGAGTTCTTCTCAAGTCATGGCATCGCATGTCCCAAGGTGGGGCTGGGCATGGTCCTTGAGTTCTGGTACTCACATCAGGCCTTGCCTCTCAGAGGGTGCATGGCCAGATGCCATGGCTTGGGGCTGTTTGGGAATGCCAAAGTGCATCACTGGGACACCCAAAGGGCCACACTGATTGGCCTCTTTCAGTGACCACTTACCGCTGGAATTCTTGAAGGTTCTGTGACCAGCAAAGTTCGTGAAAATAAAGCAATAAAATAAAATAAAATATACCCCCCATTTTTATTAACTTCTGGAGTGAGAAGTGTGTGAAGTCTTTCCACTAGAACAGTCATACAGTTGTAATCTCTGTCCCTGGAAGAGGACAAATTGAAAGACTGAAAGACTCCTTTTACCCTTGTGCTCCTTGTTTTAAATTTTATTTAAAATTTCACCCCAAATATTATCTGAGTACATATCAGTGTTGGTGAATTAATTTCTTTTTCTTAAGTGTCTCTGCTGGGAACCTCCATCATTAGAAATCATCATCATCAAGGTTCTTTGGTTCAAATCCTTACTGTAAAAAGTCAGAACTGCTGTAAGCCATATTTTATATATAGTAATGCCTTAGCTCTGCCCAAAACTGGAGCAAAGAGTCTCAGTGAAAGGCCAGGTGAATACAATTTTTTTAAAAGCTGTGTAATACAGAATAACGACATGGGAAGAACCCCACCAACCATAAAAAAAAAAAAGAACCTGTATTCACTCACAGAAGGAACTGTGCAGCAAAACCCTTGACGCAGACACAAGGTGGTGTCACTGCATCTTGCCCGTGTGAGGAAGCTCTGGAGCTGTGCTGTCAGCGAGCCCTTTCTTCTCCTGTGATGTGCTGTATTTTCTCTACGGGTTTTAGAATGTAGATGAGCAAAAAGGTGACAGCTAGTCTGAGCTTCATCAGCTCAGGGTTTGTAGTAACCTTCCCACTCTGAAAGTTAATGCTGCTGACTGTGTTCATGAGAAAGCCCTTGGGCAGGTTTCTTTCCTAAAGGAAGATCAGAAGAGAAAATCTGTGAGGAAACAGGCAGTTTAATCCACATATAATCTATGTGTTCTCTCTTTTCCAATGGGTACAACAAACTGATCAGGCATACATTAAGCGTCTCCTCAACAGAAGACTATGGCAAAGGAAAGAAGAAATGTGGGGTTTTTTTTAAAAAAAGTTGTATTTGATACAAAAATTGCAGGAAAACAATTATGCTGGTTTGTATTCTATTGGAATAATTCACTTGTTGCTACCCAGCCTGTTAGCATAATTTGGCACAGAATTACTTATGGTAGGTCTCTGCTGCCAATCCCTGTTCTGTAAATTGTTAGTTTCAAGTTGCTGCCACAATATATTACTCATTAAAACTAGAGATCTTCCTAATTTTAATGGAGAAAAAGTAACCATGCTTATGAATTGTAAAAGTTTTGAAGTCTTTATTTAAAATGGGCTGAGAAAAAGTGAAGACATCATGCAAGAGATGGAGATGGAAAGCAAAACCCTGTCTTGCCTCATTAGTGGACATGGTTGCTGTGTGAGTGAAAATATTTTGATCCCAGACAGCATTTTGGTTCCAGAAATAGTGAACTCAGACTTTCATGCTCAAACAGCCTCAAATAGTCATTAACCATACTGCTCCTGGATAGAAAAGATTTTCAGATCAGAATACTTTCTGTGATTCAAACAGGCACAGGTATCCCCTCCCATGGTTTTAAGGAAAACCATGAATATAAGCATCAGATGGGTTAATGCTCTATTTCCAGTCAAATATTGAGGCGCAGTCTCTGTCTGGGCACTAGATTATATGTGAGGATGGACCTATGAACATCATCATAGAAAGGTTTCTTTTTCATGCAGGTGCTCAGGAAAAGATATAGTGCATGGCTGGAGCTGAGGAACGTGTCTGCAATGGCGCCTTTGAACACGGGACCCCTGGCAGCCCTGCTGGCCCCAGCCTCCTAAATCCATCATCCTGTATCAATTACTGCTCCTCATTAGCAGATTCTGGACTACTCTGCTCCGAGGGGAAATGGAGGAGACAGTGCACTGTGTGGATAGATCCCTAACCATGGGACCTCAGGGAGAAGCCAGTGGGGTGAGTCCCATGCTCAGCATGTGAGAATTCACAGTTCTGGTTATAGACTCGGTCTATAAGACTGCTCTGGTTAAAAGCAGCATTTCTCTTGGGCCTTGTAAATCTAGAAGTACTGTTTCTGTTAAGAAATATTGAAGTCAGACACCTTCTCACCAGGACGGACTTGCTGGGAAAAATGAAGTTTGAGCTAGAAGGAAAGATCTTTTGTCAAAACCTGGAAGACGATGAGAGGGAAGCTGGCAGAATGGAGCTGGTACCTGGAGTGCCAGAGTCTGGGGCCATGGGCAGCTGTTCTCTACTAACACTTTCTAGCTATGTCCTTGCAATGGAATTCAAAGGGGCAATTTTAAAAGGTTCCTTAACAGTTTCTAGTTAAATACAATCTAAGGCACTTTCCTTGCCCTTCTTCTCATTAGGTTACCATGCCAGGGGGATTATTTTGGGTATTGATATGAATTGCCACTGTGCACTCTCACCTCTCTGTCCATGGTGAGTTAGTCTCCTAATCACAATCCAGGAGGAAAGAAGAGGCTAATTTCAGCCACTGCTCACTTAAATGAGCATGTCAGGGAACAGGAGCCTGTGTCTGCTGCTGGTTTTTCCTGCAGTACCCTTTTGGAGAGCTATGGAAACTCCTGGGAAACTGAAGCACTGCTCAGCACAAAGCTCTGCAATAGGACCTCAAAAGGACTTATCAGTATCACAGAAAAAGAAAAAAATCCACTCACAAATCCACTTCAACACAAAATCTAGCAACCATGGAGCTAGTTTATCCCACTAGATTTCCCTACAGTGCCCACAGGTATCCTAATGCTTGACAGTTACAGTGGTGGTAAGAAACAGCTGGGAAGATGGCAATACATCAATCTGACTGGTTTTGTTCCAGAATTGGAAGCAATCTTTTCTTATTTCCATGAGGAAGTAGGGAAAGATTCAGGTCTCTACCAGTTTGCTTGTATATGCAATTTTATGAGCACAGCTGCTAAAGTGAGTTACTTCACAAGTGTGAAACCTCAGAAGACTTAGAGATCAGACATTTCATTTGGAATCAAGAAGCTGTGGAGGCAGAAATCCATATTCAAAGCCTTTAAAGCACTTTCCCTATGTTGTAGCTAATGAAAAGGAGAGCAAGCAGAGGGAAAATCAATCGGAGACCATACCTATGTTAAACCAGGAGCTGATAGGAAACCATATAAATTTCCCCTCACATTTCCATAGCTAAAATACAGCTTTATGTGAAAAACTGTGTATTAAATTACATCACTATGTGTGGTCATATGGATGATTATTATTATTATTATTATTATTATTATTATTATTATTATTATTAGTGTGTCTGTTATCTTGTGGGGTTGCTGCTGTTTAGGTATATTTATTTACAGAGTATATAAGAAATTTGTCCCAGAATTAGGGTCCCACTGAAGAGGGTAATGTATCATCAAGAAAAAACTGTGTTGGCTGGATACATCTGGTTAGCTGAGAATGCACTTGGCACATGATGTGCTAACATCACCACAATCATGTTATCTAGTCCTGCTTTAAGTCACTCAGTGAGGTCGGAACAGTCGAAGTCTGTGGACATGGAACCACAATTCAGTGTGAAACAGTAAAAATGGGTTAACAAATGGAAGTTCATCATGGGGGCTGCTGTAGCTCAGGGCTGTTCAGTCATGTGTTGTACCCTACTGCATGCTGTCTACATTTTTTCTTTGACTGTACTTCCTAACAGCTTCCTACAGCACATGTTTAAATTCAAGACAGTCCAAGGCAAACTTGGAGGTGTTGATACCGAAAAGCAAAGCAGCATAATTCAAAACAAAAAGAAGAAATCTAAACATCTTTAGCTGGATGGGAAATATATGGAACAACAGCAGCTTGAACTCTTAGAATGAAGAAAAAAAGAAATTTGATTGATCGGGAAAAAAAAAATAAAAGAAACTATCTGGCACTTCTGTCACATTAAACACAAAAATAAGTCACAAAACTTCGAAATATGTGAAATGTTTTATTGTGGAAAAGAGAACACCTACTTATATGTTTCAGGAACTTTGTGTTTGGTCTTCTATTCAGTAAAACATTGTTAGCTTTGCCCGGTAGAAAATTTGGAACCCGGTCTGTCTCTGCATAATGATCTGTTATAGAGGGTTGCAGAATGCCAGAGTGCTTCTATTTTAGTACTTAGTGTAAAGACTTCTCTTCCCAGCTAGAAAAGACCTTTGATTTTCTAACGAATGTCTCAGATTATCTGAGAACTTGCGGGTGTGTTAGTAATCACTTGAGATTTTACAAGTGGAACAATTCTTTTAGCCAAACTGGATGGAGAATGAAGGGGAGGTGTAAAAGCTTCTTAATCCTCTCACACTTATTCCCACCAAGGAAACAGGGAATATCTAATTTCCTGATCTTCCCCATCCCAGACCCGTGGAAGAAAGGATAGACATAAACAGGAATAGAAAAATCAAAAGCCTTTGAAAAAGTATTAAATGGTGATGCTGAAAGCTTTTAGATATCTGGTTCTTTGAGTCACACCAGAAAAACACGACCAGCCAGGTAAGCGACCACTGGATTTCAGGTACCCTCATAAGTCATAGCTCATTTTTTTATTCTTCATCTCACCATATGGGGCAGACCCCCCTGGACATTTCCATTCTGACTTTGCCTTGCACATGTTCTGCCTTACCCACTGCAGGGAAGTCTGTACACCAAGATGTTTTACTATGAAACAGGGTCTCATAAGGAATTATCCTGAGAGATTTCTCCAGGAACAACTGTCATCAACAGCGGCAATATTGGAGACCCAAGGCAACCTTTCTGTAGCAAACAAGAGATTTTTTAAAAATCTACATTTGAAAATGTTGTGCTGTGCCTAGAAATAGCAGGATGTGGCTGCTACCAAGGCTGAAAATCCAGACACTGCTGTGAATATACTTTTAAGATTAGAAGTCCAAGAAGAGCACTCACAGGATTCAACAACAATGAAATATAGGTCTAATTTTTACTTTTCAGACACTAAAAGCAATTGTAAAAATGTTATTTCACAAGGAAAGAATGATCATTAATCACTTTGGCATTATCCAGACAGTAATTATACCCTAGCTATGCAAGGTAATTATAATTACACCAGGGGAAAGGTCTCTGTCAAAGCCATAATAACTGGCTCTCTGTTACACTAAAAAACATAGTAGAAAGTACAAACACTGTTGTCCAGTTGACTTCTCCCTGTGGGGAAAGGGGAACAGCAAGAAGCAAGTCCTCACTGAGAGGGGGACAGAAAAAGCCCATGTGATGTCTGCCTGGAGCAAAGCAGTGTCTTTGGTGCCCAAACTGATGAGTTATAGAACATAATAGGAAAGAATAGATTTTGAGGCTGCAGTCATGTCTCAGAAGCACTTCTCCTGCTCAGATATTTTCAAGTTTTTTCTCAGTCAGAAAGCAGAGCCACATGTATTTTTTAAGGAAGGAAAGCCGAAACTGGAAAACACATTTTCATGACAAAAGGTGTCAAACGCGTCAAATCCCCAGACCATCAAAGCACAGGGGGCCCTGCTTCTATGTTTTAAAATACTTCCCTAGTGTGGCTCTGGTGCGATTTGTGCTCTGTGAGATCTGGACAGATCTTCCAGGAAGCCTGGCTGCAGCACCCCTGTGACACTGCAGGAATTATTGGCACATTCCTGCGTGCCACAAACATCTCACTGCAAGGTGGCCCATCAGTTTTCAGGTTGCCTAAAAGCTGAGATTCTTTTCTGAGCTTACAAGGTTGGCATTGTGCTACCCTACAGTCATTAAACAGGACATCACTGGCTAAAGGTAAATAAATGCCCTGTATCTTAGAGAAAACACAGTTCTTAGTAGTTTTTTCTGCAGCTGACTTTCTCTCCCACCCTGGGAGCCCTCCGCTGCCTCTTCCCATGCTGAAGTCTGTTTTGGTGTGTGCCCTAAAACTATATCATAAAACATGTATTATTCCTGGCACATTCCCTGCGAACAATCATAACAGAGGGCAATTTTAGGCCTGCATTCGCAATGGGAGCCATTAGGAGAATTCAGTAACTGTTAAACTGTTCAAGATTCATTATTTGCTGACCTGAATACATTTCTTTCTAGGCAATTAAAATTCTGCTGTAGAAATGCTTTCAAGTACCCCACTTCACTGTGATTTTTATTTGAATGGTCATGTTTGCAAAATACAAATGAAAGAAGAAATATATATATATATATATATATATAAAATATATAAAGTATAGCCTTAGTAAAACCATTCAGAAAAAGTACTACACAAAATAAATGTTGGGCATTTTTAGTTGAGGAATATTATCAAATCTACAGCTCAAAGGATCTCCCAGAGAATTTGTAATTATTTGAATTTGTGATGCCACATTGGCTTAGTTTGTTCTGTTGCATCTTGCTATTTGTTTTCCACTTATCTTAAGAGTTTTTGTTTACAGCAATACTGGCAAAAGTAAAAAAAACTTAAAAATTCCTATATGAATGGATGTTTCTGACAAGATCTGCTGCCGACACATTTCTGTGGCCACGATGAAATTTCTCTGCAGTCTCTGCTCCTCTGTATAGGTATTTAGACATCTGATTCAGGAGGGGTAATTTTGCCAAATTACTTGATCACTGTTTCTAAAGCTGATGGTATTGGGTATTTTTTGTAAGTTAATAAAAATGGAAGAAATATTGCATCAAGTTTACAGTTTCTCTGAACTATGTGGTTAACTCATGGTCCTATTATTCACCAAGATAAACCTAAAAATATGTTTCTAGACATTGCAGAAATCCAAGGACCAGTTAAAAATCTCTGAACATATTCATCTTTAAATCACAGATTAATCTACTTTTTCTTTACCTAAGATTATTAGAGTACTTGAGGCTGACAGTATAACCTAAGTTACCACGGGGAATGAAGAGGGAATACCCGGGGATACAAATTAAGCTAACGATAGTTTGGAGACAAACCACAATTTAAGATGTATTTGCACCAAAGCTTCTGCATAAAGCAGCTGTTGAGCTTGGGAAACATCTGTTTCTCCCCGAGGAGAACATCTCCCAGGGTTTCCCAGAGGCAATGTGGCTCTGTGAGCCCTTGAAGATGAGGGTGGAAAGCTGGGAACAGCAGAACGACCACCTTCCTGTCCCGTGTGATTTGAACGTGGTCACTTCTCCATAATAAAAGGAACAGCAATGAGAGATTGCCCCTTTAACAATTTCTGCAGAAGGAAAGACATTTCCCTCTTTTGCTTCTGCACAGTGATAATCCTTTTTAATTTCTAATATATTCCTCTTTGTGTTATTAAATTGAATGATGAGTGACAAATGGTGGTAGACACATCTCCTATGGAGATTAATAACATCATTAATAGCTTTTAGAATGACACCTTTGCATTCAAAACAGTTTATTATGTTAACGGGCCATGTCATGTTTCTTTCACTATTGTGCTCAGCCTTTCTTTCTCTTTATCTCTCAGTGTTTTTCACAACGTGTGAATTGCCCTAAATAAGGCTTTGATCTTGCAAATGTGTGCAGACTATTTACCTAATGCGAGCCATCCTCTTACATCCAATTAGACTATTGCTTGTAGAAATTCTTGCCTAAGTATTTGCTGATCAACGTTTTAAATTTACATTGGAGGAAGGAAAATGTCTCACTAGGTGTTTGCAAACGGACCGTACAGTTGGATCCAGTTTCTGATTCTGTGTTCTGGTGACATATGCTCAAGGTTGAACCCATAATGTGTGGGTGTATACTAATGTGTATACTAATTTAGTATTAGTATATACTAATAGTGTATACTAATGATAAAATATTTACCCATCCAATTGGCAGATATTCTGAAGTACAATTTTAAAAAGAAAGGTTTTATATAATTGCAGAATACGCCTGATGTTTGCATGAACAATATTAAGCACTAGCATATATAAAATAAATAGTTAAATTAGTCATAAAAATCAAAGGTATAGATTCTCCTGAGGGATTTTAGATAGGGTGATTCATTGTGAGTCAGCATCCACAGCTGGTTTTCACTACAGCTTTCCTTTGCTGGCAAATATACAAGGTTTTCTTTGTCTCTTTGTCTCAAAGTTCACCATTTCCACTACTTACTGCTCACCTCCGACATACTGTCCCTCACTTCTAGTACACAAGATCCCTTATCTTTTTTCCCTCTTTCCATTGCAGCTAGTGACACCCCAGGGGAAAACCATTAGCAGGTAGAAGTCTGAGAAACGTGTGTATTTGTGTGGTGCCTTTATGGGGGTTGAAAGTGTAGCTGGAATTAGAGCACCCTTTGATGCTCACTTTTTGTACCCTTGCTCGATGTTTCCTGGCACAACAAAAGCAGCTGACAGGGACACAATTAATTCGAATTTGGAAGAACACAACTAATAGCAACAAAACTTTGGTTCACAGATCTACCTTCAGTTTGTAACTAAGTGGAAACCAAGCACTCATGGAGGTGCCTACAGATATGTCTAAATTTACTTAGAAGCAATTTTTCTTTCAGTACTGCTGTCCTATGGAGTGGGTTGTGTGAAGGAGGGATAAGAATGACCCTACACACAATTTCCTTGTGTTTACTTCAGGTGGTTGTGACTCTCAGGATGTGCACAGGTGATGCAGTTGTGCCTGCTCAGTCAGCTTTGGAAAAAAACCATTATTGCTTACTTAAATGATGGAAGTGCCCTGCTTTCCCTGTCATGGATTAGCACTCCACAGTGCTGGGTGCTACACAAATACCCAATAAAGTCTTGTTCCTTGCCTCAGGAGTTTCTTCCACAAATAATCACAAATAGATGTGAGTTATCTCCCTTACTATTGAAAACAATTCCACCTTTCACCAGCGCTCTCCCCTCACACGCATTTGCTGGGGCCTCCATGGACCTACAAACACTCAGTTTTTGGAAAATACTCCAAGCATGCAGAGTACCTAAATAAAAATTTCTTTGCAGACAGCTAATCTCAACAGTAGAAAGCCTTTGGAGAATATTCAGCAAGGCTGCAGACCAGGTGCTGTGTGCAGATACAGGCACCCAGTTCATCCTTTCTGGGAGCTGTGGGTGTGAGCTGCAGTTCCTGGGACTTCCCGAAGAATTTCAGGGGGGAATATAACAAACAGTCCAAGTATTCATACCAAGAGCTTTGTTTTCAGTTTCACTGCAATAACAATTAGCAACGAGTTGGCTTTTGGCCACTGAAAATTATATAGCCAACTGGCAAAAAGCAAAATATTTTCCTGGCTTTATGCTTGCAAGCTGGGTGGCATAGGGGGACTTTGGGAGTATATATAACACTAACCTCTGCAGAATAATGCAAGAACTAGTCAAAAGTGCTTTCTTCACACAGCCAAAGGCTAATTGCCAACCAGCTTCATTGATCTTCAAAACTGAGCTTTGCTGAACAGTGACATTTGTCACTGTCTTTCTCTTTTTGTCTGTTTTTCTCATGTTGTCTTACTTTCTCTCTTGCTAAATTTTAGTTTTAATTTGTTTTGTTCCATGTGTGTGCACAAAACTCTTCCTGGTCTGAGAAAATTTGCAGACAGATGCAAACTCCCAGCACCGGGGCACAGCTTTGAAGGGTCTGCTCATGATACCCATGACCGATGCTCAGGGAGATCCAGAGGTGACTCCCTTCGCCTCGCAGCTGCTCTGTACTGACTACAGCGAGCTGAGAAGTGCTCCCAGCTGGGTACTTCCACCCCCAGACTAGCAGGTCCTCAGAGAAGATGCTTTGAGTGCAGCTGTCTCCTCTGCAGTTGTACCTGTTTGCCCAGATTTCCCCCTCCCCGAGGCGAGGCTGCCTCATTAGCAAGCTGGCAGGTTTCAATCCATCATCCTCAGTTCCAGGCTGAGAGCTGAAAACATGTAACAAGCAAATGGAAGTTTACGACATTATAATTGCAAATATTTCTGCTTTGTTTTCATCTCAAGGAGGAGAATTTTGGAATGAAAGGAGATCAGAGGCTTGCCAATGCGTGAAGTTTTATGGGCTTATGTCCCAAAATTATAGCACCAGTCAGTTAGGAGCTACATCACTGCTTTGAATGCTGCTTAAAACCAAAGCAAATTCCAAATAAAAATAATTGGTTTCTTTAGTAAATAACTAGTACTACAATAGATAATGTCAGAATTGCCATAATTAACATGCTAGTAAAATGAAGAAGTGATAGAAATGAAAACTATATGGAATCTATACTTTAGTAGAAAGTAGAAGTGTGAGCATTTACATATGTGTCTAAAAGAACAAAAAAAAATTGACAAGACAAACACTCAAAAATGAAGAAAGTCAGGTTGTCCATGACCTTCTAAGTATTCTCTAACTTTTTCTATTCACTTAATTATAATTAATATAATAGCTCAGAAGTAGTTTCAACAAACCCTGAGGCAGACTGAGTTGCAAGCTACCCTGCTTTTTTCACAATATTCTGTTTTGCCTTTGAATTCCACAGCTCGTGTATTCAAGTGCTTTGTGAGAACTTCAGCTGTCATTTTTCTCCTGCTATTGAATATGGATAACATTTTTGGAGTTTGAACCTAAAAGTCTTTAAAATTTTTTTTTTAAATGCACAGGTTTATTACTTCAAACCATGTTCTTACTTATAAGCCATCAATTTGAGGCACAGCTTGTACCTTTTAGAGATGAAAATCACCTTAAGCACTGTGAATATTAGACAGTAAATCCAGCAGGCACTATGTAGGCACCAGCACAGAAATGCTGGTTTTTCACACCAGTTTTTCAGTGTGGTGAGAATTTGTAACTTCCATTAACTGAGCAAGCTTATAAAGGAAGCCTGGAGCTATGTTTCTGTTTTAATGGAATACAGGTTGGTATCTTTATGTAGCAAGGCACATTAAATCTATTTAATACTGAGACTTTTAAAATACTGAGATATCAAGGCAGCTAACTGGAGAGCAGTAACCTTGTGAAAATACACCCAACATTTGCAGCAAGGGCATATACAGTAAGGTCAAGATGGGAACTCAAATCTCCTGAGGCAGTAAACAAGGCTGCTTGCTATCAATTCAAACTAAAACTTCTACGCTTTTGTCACTAGTCCATGAGACGAAGCTTTGCAAACTGCCAAGTCAAATCTTTTCAAAGAAGAAGCAACAGGTTAAGTTCAGAGGAACACAAATGATCTTTATTTCAAATGTCTGATAGCTTCAGTAACCTCAGAATAACTTAGCTTGCATTCTGGGATCACTTTTCTGCAAGGGGGAAAAGTCACAAACAGTATAAATTAAAAGTGGTAAAAATATTTATTGGCAACCTAAGTTTTTAGGAGCACGGTTTTATATGTCTCTGTTTGCATAGCTTCAGCATAAATGGGGCAATATTAATACCACAAGAAGGCCTGTTTGCATGCTGCTCCAAGAATTTTCATGCAAAGGAAAAAACGCTTGCCTTTGCCATTATTCTTTATGACCAGAAATCCTGGTTAGCTTAAAAAAATAAAGGTTTTTTGAAAATGTTTATGTGATTTTTTTTTTTTTTTTGTGATCACGGACAGGAAAGATAAGTACTTGGAACATCTGCTAAGGCTTCATATTAGGATAACCACATTAATCCTATTTTTGTCTACAAAGAACATCTTACCTGAGCTCATTCTTTGTGTGGGACAGCACTTATCATGTGTTACTGTACTCACAGAGCAGCTGTGGGGCTCCTCTGGGCAGAAGCAGGATGAGGGTGTCTCCTGCTTGGATACAAAACTTGTATTTGTCCTTGACTAGCTAGAAACAGCCTATACACCCCAGACAGCCCCTGTCTTGTATCTTTCTCCCAGATCCATTTTTCCTTGAAGGTGTTCATGTCTTCAGCCAAACCCAGCAGGCAGAAAGGAGCCCTCCCCAGGCCACTGCCACCTTGTACCCAGCTGGGCACAGGGGCTGCTTGCCCTAAGCCAGTCTCCAACTCCAACTCTTCAGCAACACGTAAGGGCTAATGCGAAAGCAAGGCAGAGATATCTGCAAATTTTGGTGGGAGTCCTCCTTCCTGTGCAGTAGCAATACAAAGAAATGTACAACAAAACAGGGCTGCTGGCTCAGGAAATGGTGTTTTTTACCCCTCCACATCAGCATCTGTTCAGAAGTTGAAAGGATGGAAGACTTACTTGTCCTTCAAATAATTGTGGTATTATCCCCTCCCACAAGTGCTACCCAGTTTACTGGCACAAGGCTGTCACTACTTAGGCAGAAAACAAACATGGTTTGACTTTGCTAAGTGCTGAGAACACATCTCTCACTGATGCATCCAGACGAGCCTATTGCAGCACTGATAATGACACACAGGTCTGCTGCACTGGCTGCTTTCAAACTTTCACCTTGCCCATTTCACTGGCACTAGAAAACAATTCTTTCTTCAGAATACTCAATCATGTGACCTGAAAATAAAACTGTTGAGTTAAATGACATTAGGATATACTTGGGGTAAAGGGTTGTGACACACCTGAGAGAGACAAAGCAGAAAGAACAGATGATGGTAGGAAGGAAAAATAGGGGTGAATGCAGAAAGGAAGGACAGAAGCTTATGAAGCTGGAGAAATTCTGGAGCAAAGAGAATACCAGTGGCTGAGAAATAAAAGCTGGAAAAGTCTTTGGAGGAAATGTCTTTGAGATCAGCCTTGCTTTGAGTTTGTTCAGTGTGTGTGGTGAGCTGAGAGAGCTTCAGCTAGGTTGTGGTATTGCCACCATGCAGATGGGCTCAGAAAAGGGAGAGATTAGAAACTCAGGCTGTATTGTCAGAGTAGATCAGCCATAAAGTTCCAGCCAGCCACAAATCCATCACTCCTTGTCCTCTATATCTCATGGTGAACCAGGGAAGAAACGCAAATGGCCTAGATACTTCCTTGGCTTCTGGAGACCCTGTGTCTGAAATAAGGACAGGGAAAGAATTAAGAAACTGGGGAGAAAACCCAAAAAACCAACCAAAAAAAATCTGCCTGGAAGCTTGTCTGCTTTTTGGACTAGATAAGATATAAAAATGGCCAAGGAAGGTTTCAAAGCAATTTAGCATGTAGGTGGAGGGCTGATGCTTTGCTTGTTGCCCTTTTGGCTATCATGACCAAGAAGCAAGGTGATTGAATTTCCTGAGCCGTGGAGACTGGGATAGACTGAACTGTTAAGGATTATTGTCTCATTTACCCATTTGTGGAGGTTCCAAGGTGCTTGACTGAGGGGCCAGGTCTGCATCTCTCGAAGGAGGAGGTGAGTTTTTGGGTGTGTAATGGCTGGTCCGCATAAGGCAGAGGGGTGAACTATCACTACCTGCAGTCTACAAACCTCTTCGGGCTTTGAGGCAGATAAGGGGCGAGGCAGGAAGGTGCTTTTATCATGCTGATTGCTCTGCTTGGAGCAACTCACTGGGTTGTAAACTCCCCCCACACACCCCAGAGCCCCCAAGCACCCCTGACTCATTTCTGGAGCCTTCCACCACAGGACTGAAAGCTCCCCACCCAGGGGAGGCACCTGGGGGTTCCCAGTCATCCTGAGCCACATTTTAACCCATCGGACTTTGTGTTTTGGGGGCTTCTTCTCCTAAGTCCGACAGATCAAGATGGATCAAGACCATCACTGACCAAGGGACATCTAAACTGCAACAATCAAGCCTCATCGAGGACGAACTGGCGGTGATTATCTTCCTACTCTTATCCTTTCTTCCTCTTTCTTTCTTTTCCCTACCTTATGTAATATTTTTATGCTTTCATATTCCTGTATTACTACAGGTAATACTAACTAAAACACCTACACTCCTGCTTTCCATTGCTACCAAATTGTTCTAAACTAAACCCTTCATGTACATATTTACAAACATCCATCATCCAGTGCCATTTCTCTCTAACCCACCCCAAGGGGTCTGTAAACAAGAATTTGGGTTATTCTCCCCTCTGTGGGGCGGGTGGTAACAAGTCCAACACTGTCCAGGGTTGGGCTGATGGATACAGGGCAGTGCCATTGTCCTTCCACTGTGGATGTTGGGGAGGGCAGGTGGTAGGAAATTGAAGCCTCTGATCCACAGGATGATGAAAAGCCTTAAGTTTCCTTTGACCTGGCTGCCAGGGCCTTTGCTATTTCTGTGTTATAACAGCCATTTAATTCACTTCAGTTTAAAAGTTTTTAGGAGTGAAATTGTGCAGCAAAAAATGGCATGAGCAGGATTATAGTTCTGACCACTAAAGTTAACCTGCCATTACTCATATCCAAATAAATCAGATTGTTTTTTTATTGGTCACAAGAAAAGATATATCTATGATGCAGTTACTTTAGTTGTTTTACTGAGGTCTGTGTGGATTTTTCTTAGGATTTAGGAAAAAAAAAGTGACCCTGTTTTGCTTTGGTCAAGATAAATCAATAGCCTTGAAATTTGGAAACAATATATATTCGACCACACAAACTAATAAGGCACCAGAGTTTTAGCAGACATTATAAAACATAAAATTAGATGGAAAATTGCCTTAAGCCCCTGTAAATTAAAATTGCTCTTTTTATAGCAAAAATGAGCCTTATATAGCAACAAACAATTTTGTGATCTTCATTTAACTAGCCAGTTTCATATGGCAAAGAGTATTTATTCATCCTGCTCCAGTGACCTAACCAGCAATTTACAATGTGATGCCTTGCATATTTTCACAGCATTGTAAAAAAATGGGGTTCTGTAGATTTATTTGATCCCTGTTGAAAAATTATTTTTTTACCTCCTCCTAACCAGTGTAAACTGGAAATTGTTCTTAATGTAATTCTCTTGCTTACCATGCACTCATTAATCAGGAAACTAATTAGAGCCAGTTTGCTTACTCTAATTTGAAAAAGTGAAAGTAACATATGTTGACATTTAATTTGGATTTTTTTTTTTTGTTAACAGGCACACAAGTTTTTATAATGAAATAATATTTGATACTGATACAGAAGAACATGGGCTAGTAAATTGCCACAGGCTGGGAAAATGCAGTATGTTAATCACTATGGGAATAATAACATAGATCATTTAGTGCTTTAGTTTTTCTGTTGACAATTTTCCATTTTAGCTATTTTTATACGATATTACAGTGACTTGATTTGGAACTTCTCAAACACACGTCAATACAAGTTTTCAGCATTTTGGAAGTTTGTACAGGCCCGGTGCAATTTCTGAGACTGATTTAAAAGAAAAATATTATGCATTTAGGCTCTATTTCAAAAACTTCTGTTATCCTGGCTTTTTAATAATGTCAATAGGAGTAAAAGGACGTCAGCTGACAGCCTGCAAGGGTCTCAGTTAAAGCTCAGTCTGAAGCCCACCCAGGTCATTTGCAGGCTTTGTTCTGAGCTTCTTTGGCACCAGGACTGGTGACTGTCAGCAGCAGCATGAGCACCCCCATCTGAGCCACCTGTGAGCCAGACACTGACCTTGACACAGCTGTGTGGGAGTTTGCTCGAAGTACAGATGTCCCAATGTGTGCAATCTTCAGCTGAGTGACAGCAGCATTGGTGACCTCACCCAGAGAAACCAGGGACCCCTCTGGAGGTCTCAAGGAATTATATGCTTTATTCACAGCTCCCTGCCAGTGCCCAGAAAACATAAACCAAGTAGGGGAAAGTGTGCAACAATGCCAAGTGGTGGAGCTGGGAGAGGCAGAGACACTCTTGAGTGCACCAGCTTCTCAGCTGCTTGAATAATAGTAATGACCTTTTCCCAAAGGACATCCCTTCTACCCTTAGACCAGTACAGCCACACCACTGTGCTGATTGTTGGTCCAGCTGGGTATCAAAGCAGGCTGAACACAGGCTGGTCCTGTGGTTTGAAGTGCTTCTCCAAGCTGAACCAGCCTTTGGTGTCCTGTTCACAACACACTGGATGTTGCATGTACATGGGCTCCCCAAGCCAGGCTCGCTCCTCTCTTGTGCCCTGCACTCACACTCATGGCTCTGACATGCTGCAGAAGTGATGGGAGCCATGGGCCCTGCTGAAGTACAAAAGACAGACTGACCAAAAGCTCTCCACACAAGTATTTTCCAAAGAACAAAGGAAGTTTTTATGAAGAAACCCATCTCATCTGCAGCAAGAATAAAATATCCAAAATCTTGAAGCATTTGAGACATCCTCACAGCAAATGTTGGATGGATAATGTGTTCATGGCAGTCTCTTCTGCCTGGATGTGCTGAGTAAGAGGAATAAGGCCGTGGAGGAGGGATCCCAGAGGCTCTCACTCCGTGGGCATCACACCCAGTGCTGCCCAGCAGGCAGGTGGGGGAGCAAGGAAGGAGGAGGCACAAAAGCCACTTCTGGCCTCTCCTGGGTAAGAGATTAAGCTGTTCCCAAGGAAGAAGGCAATTGGGGTTCCTCCTTAAGCAAAGCAGCTGTGAGTTGCTGTCCACACCATGCCCTTCCAGCCCTATCCAGGACAGGTATATGGACTTCACTGGCTGAGACTTGGGATGGCCACTTAGAAATGCATAATTCCATTTCACTGTATGTTAAAAAATGGAGCTGTACCCACCTGATCCCATAGGCCCCGGATAACACATGAGGCAGAGGTATAACTGTGCTACCAAATTAATAAATTATTCAGCATAGGTACTTTTAAAAGTATATTAAAAAACAAACAAACAAACAAACAAAAAACAGTGGAAAAATGGAAACTTACAATTGAAATTTGCTGAAAAGGAGCAAACATTTGAGTTTATATTTTTTAATCTTTCTCACAAAACTCTAAGATGATATCTGGAGAAGGCCTGGGATTGGCAAAGAAATGCATCAGGAAAAGTGATACTTCCTGATAAAGTGATACCAGGACACTAGGGAAATAAAGAAAAAAATAATCTTTGAATCCATACTGAAGACTTAATCAGAAAAATGTGGGTTTTTTTTTTCCTCTTGGAGTATTTCAACACCTTTAATTTCGACAAGCAGCCACTAGAGGTCAGTTGTGCTTCTATTTCAGCAAAATTATTTCAATGTTCCATTCTGTTTTATTCTATATTGGAGACTTTTTTTTTTTTGACAAAGTTAAACTCACAAACAAAATAATTACTGGCCTCTGCTTTTGTAAATAAATCCAAGAGTCTACCATGTGAAGGAAATGATAGCCAGAGAATGTTGCAGTCAAATGAGTTACTTTGACAGAAGTACTTTTCAACATTATGGTGGAAAATCATCACAGCTGTATGATATACTGATGTAATTATTGATCAACTGGCAGATATTAGCATAGATCCATTCACTTCAAACACATGGCAGTAGTTTAAACTTTAATATGCAGTACTAGTTTACTCTTTGTTGATGGACAACAAGGATTTAGGTCTCTTTGAAGGTGACCTGAATCTGCGACAAATCTTCAAATTTCAAATCTATATATCGTTCTGTAAATTTTTTTATTTGATGTTTTGAATGACCAGGTTTGAGCATTTTAGGACTTTCAATTCAAACAAGATAAATTAATACCCTTGCCTGCATTTCAAAGTCCAAGGGATTTCTCAACTGTTCCACATGAATCCACAAACTTCCCTCATTCTTCCCCCTCCACAAAGCCTCCCTTGCATTCAAAGAGACGTGCAAGATTCCTTTCTTCCCGAGTGGGAAATCAGGCCAGTATTGGGATGTGGGAGTGCTGTCTATGTGGTTCTCTCCATTATTGCTTGTAAAGATTTATCTTTTTAACTGTCCACTATGAAATCTCTTTTGAGTGTGTGCATGGCAGGGAAGCAAGTCAGGAGTTTCTAATGAGCTGGCATGTCTTTCCAAGGATGAAAACACCGCCTCCTCTCTAGCTGTGAAATGTGGATTTTTACTTCAGAGCAGATCAGAGTGACCACACACTGTACAATGCAGCACTACTGTAGCTGGCAATAGAATTTTGACCAAACTCTGCAAAATGAGTTTTTACTATAATGTACTTTAATTCTGAACTCTTTATCTCAGCCACAGCAAGGCAGTGACTCAGCAAAGATTTAATGGCTGCCCCCTGAGAGGGGCAGGCGGGTCTGATACTGATTCATTTCCACTGGACTTCATTGTGTAACGTCTTGCAGACAAAACTTGGATGAATTACTGTACTTAAGATGGTTTATGCAATTTATTCATAACTCAGATGCATTACTCTGAATCTGTTCTCTGGCAGTTTTCCCCGTGAATTGGGCATGGCAGTAATTAGGACAACAACACGTGCTCTCCTGCCTGCTTAGGCCAGAGGATTACCTGCTGTTTCTGCCTTAATCCTCTGCTTTCCTACACTGGATGACAGATCCATGTTTCACAATGTACACATGTAATTTAGGGGCTCCAAAGAATAAGTGCTCATCAGGACAAATATGTGTAATGTGCCAGCAAATGGAGCAATGGCACCACATGCACTTTCCATTTTGAGTAATTCAACTGTGGAGTGCTGTGATGAAGGTTTTGATTCCCTCAGTTTGTACTACTCAGTATTTGGGGCCAGAGATCATTAACTGGTTCATCAACGACTTGGATGAAGGGGCAAATGCCTCCTCAGCAAGTTCACTGATGACACAAAGCTCAGAGGGGCTTGGGGCTGATTGCCCTGAGTGCTGGGCAGCCCTTCAGAAGGACCTGGGCAGGTTGGAAAAGTAGGCAGATGTGAAGCACTTGAAATCCAACAAAGGCAAATGCAGGGTCCATGCCTGGAGAATAATAACCCCAGGCACCAGCACAGGCTGGGGGCCAACCTGATGGAGAGCATTTCTGCCAAGAAGGACCCAGGGAACCTGGTGGACAACAAGCTGCACTCATGTTTTGAGTAAAAGGTTCAATCTAAGAAATGCAATTAACAACACAATTGATTTTTTTTTCTTTTTGTCTCGAAATTCTGAAGGGAGAACTTTCAAGTCCTGAGAAAGCAGAAGAAAGAAAATGAATCATTCAATTTTCTGCCTCCTCTGTGCTCCTATGTGCAATGCTGCATTCAAAGGCAAGACACTAAACCAGATCCAAGCTGTTTTAACACTTTCATGGAAATATTTTGTGATAAAAATTCAGGCCTGAGGCTGGTGGTCCTTCAAGTGCGTGTGTTTTCCATATCTCTGGGAATCATATTGAGTCTTAAGAAGAAATGGAGCTCTATCCCCTCCAGATAGACTGTAAGTACTGTGGTAAAATCATAGGGCATGGAGTTATTATTGTGGTATGGTCAGCAGCAGCTTCACCTGATAAAAGCTCAGGGGCTAGGCTGTCCCTGGTTAAGGAGTGTCTGATCAAAGGGATCCTGTCACAATCACACAGCACCACTGCTGCAGGGGTTGTAAAAGTGTGAGTTGGAGCAAGAGGCAAGATATAGGTGGTCTTTTACCTGATAAGTTTGGTAGGACCTACATTATCATCCATTACAGCAAATGTGTTTTCATCAACCCCTGTCTGAGCATTTCTGGCAACTATTTTCAAACTTCAGCTGAGCTTTCCCAGCCAGAGCTGCTTTCCACTCATACTGTCCCCTCCAATATTGGCTTTGCTCAGGTCTGCTTTCCCATTTCCATTGGGTATGGCTGTGATGTAAGGTGAAAGGATTGTAATTTACCTGCCTCCAGAACAATCACTCTGCTGCTCATTATCTCAACAGATGTTCATCCTAAACCTCAAATGTTTTTCTTCTGCTTAAGTATATGTCATGGCAGATCCAGTATTACAGAGCAGCTCATCTTCAGATGCATGTTTTCAGCAGACAGATTAAGACATACTAGATTTCCAAACCATTTTCCTACCCAAGCATTGAAGCATGCAAAAGAAAGCAGCTTGTTTAATTTCCCAGTGAAGCTACCAAGGGCAGCTTGGGCTACTCTCAGTTCACACCTCCCCTCTTCTTTTGTCATTCATTAAACTTTTTGTTTAATTTTGTTTTGAAGAGATGATGGTGGGTCCACTACAGATACCTGGCACGCAGAAGGTGGAGGGAGTTTTGTGAAGAAGTTTAGAGGAACTGAGGATATTGAGAGAAAAACAGTTAATTTAACAGGATTAGGCTCCACAAATTAAATTGTTTTGTGAAACTCTTTCCAAGCAATAATTATATTCTCATCATTTACTACTGCAGAGCAGGAGAAATAAGAGCTTGTACAGGGCAATGGTTCATGCAGTACATTTAATACTCAAGAGAAAAGCAGAAGTCTGTACTGACAGGTTGTAGGATAATGTCTCACTGGTGATTAGTGGCTGTTACAATAACAGAGATCAGGAGTCTGAACCCGTGTTTGAGAAATAAAAGTGATCCAAATTTATGACAGGTAATTCAATTTAAGAAGTCCTCATCTTTAAGACCTGACTACTAACTTAGTTCAATTAATGTCTGGTGCTTTTCAGATTATGTATGGGATGACTTGCACACAGCAACATGATTATTCTTTTCAGTGCAATAAAGATGAGAACTTCAAACTATATCACTTCCTGATTATAAGTCGTTGAATTAGAGTCCAGAGGGGTTGTTCAGACTCTCTTGCTGCTGGCAATGGTTAGGCCTGCAGTCACAGAGCAGAAATCATCTCCTCTGACACTAATGTTTTCTACTCTGAGAGTGACTGGCACAGGTTGCCTAGAGTTGTAGTGAATTCCTATCCTTATTCAAAATCCAGGACCTGGTCCTGGACAACTGATTGAAGATGAATCTGCTTGACCAGAGGGCTGGAATGTGGTGATTTCCAGAGGTTCTGTCTAACCTCAGTCACTCTTTTATTTTTGTCCTCCAGCACAGGTGCTCCTTCAGGGAGCAATAACTGAGGCAGAGAGGTCTGTAATTTCTCTTCTACCCTGTAGCCTCTCTTCCTAAGGAAGGTAACTTATCTTTTCAAAGAACCCTTTTATTTCATCTCCCATTATCTATGGGGCTAGACTCATACACTGCTCCAAAAGAAAGTAATTCCTTCACAAATAGCAAAATGTTGAGTGTAGGAGGTACACTTTAGAATGGGTCTATTTCACTAAATACATTCTTTTCACGTGTGCTGGCTATTTAAAGGGAATGAATATTTACAGGGTCACAGATTCTCTTGTCATAACAGAGATGTTAAGAGTATAAAAGCGGTGGCAGCTGGGGTGAGCTGCTGACCCTTCCTTTCCCCCGCCCGTCTGCAGTTGTACCACTAGATAGCAGTGCGAGGCAATGAATGCTGCTTCCAAAGGGGCCCTGGAGTGCTGGCCAACCTAACACAGCGCTTATTCCCAGGCTGAGAGCACACACGGGGAAAATGGCAGAAGGAGAAAGCAGAGAAAAGAATTCCCTATTATTTTTAAACCTCAGACACTTCTCTCCTCTCTCAGTTTTTGGTTCATAAATGTACTGTTCCCTGCACTCACTGAAAAACAAAGTGTTCTCAAAATCAGCCCACAAGATGAAGGTAAAACAAGGTGTCTTTTGTTCTTTGCTTTTTCTTTTGGCGTAGAAAGGCTGCTCTGGTACGTCAGCACTTGCCCCAAAGGACACATGAGTGTTAACACTGGGTGCTGAATCCTACAATAGTTCAGTGAAAGAAGGTGTTGATGCTGGAGATGGCAGAAACTTCAAAGGCTGCTGCTGGTGGTGCTGGCCCTGCAGGCTGTGGCCATTGCCAAGATTGCTGTTATGTCCTGACATCTGCTGTGTCCCTGTTTCACTGTTTCCCCTATGATAATCCCTTAAAGCTTGGTCCCCAGTGGAGAGAGTGGAGCTGGGTTTTTTTAGACAAATACAGTGACTTGCATCAGATGTGCATCTATGTTAATTTACATGTGACTAATTAATCTCACCTTGGCTAGGGACCAGGTTAGATTGATTGGTGAAATTTATTTGTGTAGTGAAAATTGAGTGAGGATTTGAATTCAAAATGAAGTCAGTCTGGCAAAAGCTGCCAGACAGGGCAGCAACTAGTAAACAGCAGGACTGGTGAGTTGAAAAGCATGCCTTAAATCTAAGGAGGGAGAGAAAGTGTGGTGTGTGTAATCTGATTATGTCTCTTTTTACAGAGGAAAAAAATTCTTCTGTGTAAAGCTTGGAGGAAATGTTTTAAGTGCTCTTCTTGAAGATAACCTCATACAATACCTGGTATTTACTGCCTTGCTGCCAACTTAGAAACAAAATATGTAGTTAACATATTTTCTTTTAAATGCTCTTTTTCTTTTCAGAAATTTTGTATTTCTGCAGAGCTCTTCACCCCTAGGTGATGTGTTTAGAGAGGTGTTGAAATTAGGAAGAACCAAAAACCACATAATACGTAGGAGTAAGCTGAGATACAGCGCTGCTTTGGATGTGTAGTGACATTGCAATGACCACCAAATTTCCTGGGAAGTGTCTCTTTCCCCCTACTCCCTCTCCTGTGGGAATCCCTGTGTGTTTCCCATGTTCTTCCAGGCACCCCAGTGACTGTTCCCGTTCCCGTTCCTGTTCCTCCCTGTCTGTGGCTGATCCTGGCAGCCCATGAAGCGGCAGGGCTGGATGTGACACAGATCCTGTGTTCCAGTTTTACATCTCCTGCGTGTCTGTCAGTGTGTCCCGACGTTCTTGCCTCTGTAAGGTGCCAGAGTGGGTAACGCTGCTTGCTCACGGCACACGAGGGCACTGCTGGAGATTTTCCCTTGCCACAGTGACATGAGTATGCCCATCATACTGAAGCTGTGTGGATACTGTAGTCCTTTGCTAGCAAATGCATTATTCCATTCTTTTTCATAAGATTTTAGATCATGGTTATGATGCTGAATTGATTTTTGCCTTTTTGCCTTTATATATTATTTATATTCTTCATATATATATTTGTAGCTCTGTAGCCCATTATTGTATAACTACATAGATTTGTAGCTAGCATTTCACCTACTCTATTAGACAGAAAGACAAAATACATTCCCTAGAGGCTCCAAGACCCTGGGTTAAGTTTTCTGGGAATGAAGGTTAAAACCAGCTTCTTGAGACACTTCTTCATAAACAAAGTTTAGTTAGTATCTAAAGGGGAGGTTTCAGAAAAGGGTCAAACCAGAGGGATGTTACCTAATCACCTATGTCTCTGACTGGTGATCCTTGTCAGTTATGCTAATTTGCTAAACATATAAAATTGTGCCCACTTTATGTCCTGGTGTGCATCTTCATTGCTTTTTCAGCTTGTATTCCAGCATGTTGCGCACCATTAGGAGCCTTATAAAGGTAACTGCATTTTATCACCTAACCGTGTCTGGTTCATGATTTTCAGGACCAGGGAAAAAGGCATAAGAAATGTTATCTCCTTTATCTCCTCTAATTTTGAGTGAAAAAGCTTTGGTGGAAAAGATATGTATTTTTAGCATTTCTAGCATGTTTTACAGAATACGCAGATCCCACATGGATTATATTGTTAATTTCTCTAAGTATCTGGAAATCTGGCAGAGAGTTTAATAACTTTGTCAATGGAGATTTTGTAGACTTTCTGGAGGAGGGGACCACCAGGTTGTCCTGAGCTGGACTTAGACCCACATCACACACTTCACACTCTATCTCTGTATGAACATGTCCAAGCTGTTGCTAGTTGCTCTTTCAAAAGATGACAATCAATGTCCTGGCCCTGACAAGATTTTGGCAGTCATCATGTAAGAGTCTTCCTTGTTGCTTGCTGTTTGCAGGGCGAGGAAGGACAGCCAAGCTGCTCCCCAGGAGGCACACTAAGGGTGACTGGTGAGGGCTCCAGGTTCCAGCACGTGTTGCTCAGGAGGGGACCATATAAAACCCTCCTTGACCGAGGGACACCAAAATTTGTGCCTTGCACAAGAATGCCTCCTGTTCATAGGAGGAGGGTGGTAGGATTTGGAGGGCAAGAGTGGAACTCTCCATAGATAGTCCAGATTTTCTCTCTTTTTGTGACAGGTAGAATCTCTCACGGTGGGGAAGTCCCGATTAATCCTTCTTTTCTTGCCTGAAGCTAGTTCTGTGCTTTCCATCACAGGGAAGCAGGTGGAGTTTCCAGTTCCTAATGATATGGAAACATTTTCTGCAAACTCAAGGAGGTATCTTGGTACTGCTCAGCCTTTTACATTTTTACTGGGTACTGAGACCTGGGACCTTGAGCCCATGTCTGTATTGCTTATGGTTGAATCTCTGTATGAGTTGCTGTTTTCAGTCTGGTCATAGTAATTTGATCTATTTCTAGCTAAGCAAGGATGAAGATGGCTCATTTTCTCATATTTTAAGAAGTTGAATTAAGGGGAAGAACATGTAGGAACACTTCAAATTCCCACAGTGCCCTCAGATCCATGTCTGAGGTCTTGCTTTGGCTTGTTGGAGATCCTGGCTGGCATGAGGAAAGGGTAGCAGTTGATGACAAGCAAAGCAGAGTCAGAGGGCTGATGTTATGACCCTTGTGTATTTTTAAAAAACAAGGATTTAATCTCTATGCAGCCAGGAAAATTGAACCCTTATGGAAAAAAGATCTTGTACTCACATGGAAAACTATCAGAATTTCTGTCTTCTGCACTAAAGTATGATTTGTAAAACAGAGATACATCTTGCTGGTGGGACTGCTGTGAATTAAAGTGATTGCTTGTTTCTGAAAAAGACAGGAGAAGGATTGCAGGTCTGAATGAAGAGGCTTTGAGAAGAAATATTTCTCATAGATATTTCTATGAGATGGATTTGTCTCCTACCCCACAGAGAAAAGACATCTAGGTGCTGCAGGATGCACTAACTGCCCTGACCCAGCTATGTTGAAAGCTGGGGATAGAGGCAGAGTCTCACTCAGTTATTACTTATGTTCATCCTCCTACCTGGGAGAGGAATTAATCACAGACCTTCTGTTTAGCATGGCCAAGTTCTTAGTAAGAGGAGCTTATTTATTTCACTTTAAGTTTCTTTTAGCCTTACGTAGTTTATGCCTGTCAGTCACTGTCAATTTGGGATAAATCTGAAGTGGTGTTCCAAAGGTCATTTAATACCAAAGATATAAGATATACTTGTGTTTGGACAGCGTAGAACAACTTCATGAATTCAGGTTGACTCTTCTCAGGAGCATCTGTCTTCTTAGATTGCTGCTGCCACAATGCATCAAGGAAGAGGAATTTCCTTAATAACTGAAGCAAAGCTGTGTCACTGCTTTGTGGAGAACACTCAGCTCTCAGCCCTATTATGGGCCCCTGACAGCTCTGGGGACAGGGAAGTGTGTAGTTATATGACACACAAGCCCCAGAAAAATCCTGCAGTTTTTAATTTATATCTTTCATCTTTTCCCTCCTTCACATTCCTGAATCATCTCAAAGGATGACAAAGGATTTACTGTAGTACTGGTCCTAGAGCTTGACAGAAGTTCGAGGTGTTATCCAGCCCCTCCAGCCATGTCCTGGGGGTGCAGGCAGTCACATTGATACTGCCCAGCATGGTAAGAAGGAGGGAATTCCCTGCTTCCATAATTTTCAGTTATGGAGTTAACTTCTGTTGTGCTTGTATAGACAGTTGTGATGTTTAAACTGAGCTTTGAACAAAAGTATAGAGTGAAAGCCTCTTGGGCCAGACCTTCTCTTCTATGGGCAAAGGAATGGACTTTGTCTCCAGCTGCCTTCATGAGCCCTGACATCTGGCACATAAGACTCAATTCCTAAGATGGGAACAGTTTGTATTATCAAATGCAACGCCATTAATGCCAAAAGAAATAAGAAATGATAGACACTGACCCTAAGACTACAAAAGCCATTTTACATCTAAGCATCTGCCACACTAAAATCAACAGACATTTAAGTGTCAATTGGAGAAATACCAGACTGTTTGAGCATAAATTGATTGTTTCTGTGTCTCAAATATCTGGAAGTCTCTTCTATTTGTAGCATTGTGGATGGCAGTTCCTCTAAAGTACAGGCTGAGAATTACCACCAAATGTAAGAGGCTAGATCAGATGGACTAAACATTAAACCAGTGTTTTAAATGTTTTGGTTGAGGTATCCTAGGGTTGCTAATAAACAGTAGCTGTAAGAGTGCCTCTGTTACTTAAGAACTTTACACTGGTGTTTAATTTGGACCTCAAATATTTATCTGCTTTTCTACTGACATATTATCCTCAAACAAATTCGTAAACTTTGTTGAGGTGAATTCCACTTTTCATTACTGGCAGTCTGCATGTAGTACACATGGTAGCAAAGCCAATATGCTGGCTGGACTACTATTTTAAGTAGTTCTGTGGGTTTTTTTTTCTTGCTTGGCTTGATGAATGAGCTATTGAGGGGAAAGGAAGTGAAAAACATGGGCAGAAAAAAACCAGAAAATTGTTTGACCGTTTATTAGCTTTCTGTAGCGAGTTCATCACAGTTCAAGCGATATGGAAGGGAGGACATTCTTGAGGGAAAATATAGCCAAAGCCATCAGGAATTTAGGTTCCCTTTATGCAGTTATGATCTCATCCACATCTTCTGCCTCAGAGGTTGCACAACTTCAGAAGTTTCTAAAAATTCAAACCTTCCTGGCCTGGTTAATTTAGCTACCCTCTGGAAACTCTCTTTCATGGAAAAAAACAATCCCAAAACAAAACCAAACCCTGCTAAGGGATGAGAAGGCCAAGACTAAGAATTCTTCCTAAACAAGAGATGTCAGACACATACAATGTTGAGCAGTCAATGACTCAGTGACTTAAATGACAGATACTATTTTCCAGGCATTGGGGCAATTTCAAAGAAGAAGAAATGGTTTCTGGATGTGTAATTATTTCAAAATTTGTCACAAAAAACACTGGTTGATTTGTTTCTTAAGGGAGTTTCCAGTTATTATCTAAGGATTTTAAAGTCTTTGGCTCAAGAAATTCTGAAAAGCCGTTGCACCTACCACACAGAATAACTCCTACCCCTTTGGAAAATGCCTTCTCTTCCTGTAGAGGCAGGAGGAAAATGAGTGGTCTGTCACTTATCCCTCCATCTCATGGATTTCTCCATTCAACCCTGATAGGATCTGTCTTTAGATCTTGTTTTACTCAGGAGTGCTGCACCCTCAGGATCAGCCTGGGCAGGATGGAGGCATGACAATGGTATGTCTGTGAGAATGACCTGCTGGGCGTGTGTTTGGACACATAAAGCTGCCCATGAAAGTGTTTGAAGAGCCCAAGATGTGCTGTAAAAGGAAGGTACACTAAGGGTATGCCTGCACCAGCTCTGGCAAACAGCCTGAGGGTGCTCTGCCAGAGTGGGCACGATTGCCCTGACTGCATGCAAGACATGCATCCCCATTTGCTCAGTATAGACAAGTCCCAATCTATTTTACCTTTCACTGAGGCTTGCTGCTGCCTCCTAAGTGCAGCTCCAAATTTCCTGGGTTGAGGCAGCTTGTTTCAGAGGCAATGTCATGATTCCCCTGCAGCTCATCCCAGTCTAAGCTGAACTTTTCTGCCCTCCACAGCTGTGTGATTCCACCTCCTACCCTGCCACTAGGACACGGGCAGCCGTGGGGTTAGGCAGTGCAGTAAGGGAATTGTCTGACAATCAACATCTTTTGCAAAGGGTGGGGTGGGTGTGTGTGGCCAAGAGAAGAGCAGGAGTGCAGCAGCCCCACTAGATGTGCTGAGATTGTTTGGAAACCTCTCACTTGCCTGAAACACATGGAGAACATGGCTGCAGGGTGTTTCTGCCTGCTCTGGCATTGATGCAGCAGGAGTTGTGTACACCAACGTCTGACACCCCAGTACCTAACTCTGGGGTGAAGAAGGTAAGGATCATGTCTGTAGGACAGAGATGTAAGGTGAGACAGATGACATACCACAGAGACTGCTTTTTCAATGCTTAACTTACTGCATCAGTCTCTAAAGCATATAATGGGGAGGCCAAAATGACCTAGGGAGCCTGGCAGCGAGCTGCTAGCCAGGAAGGTAGCCCCTGAATGAATAAAATATGCTTCAGCTTCTTGTTAAACGCTGACCAGATGGTTCTAAGTGCTGGCCTATAAATTCTTTCCCATGACACAATCCACTGCAAGTGGAAATACGTGTTTGTGAAAGGGGAGAATTTACAAGTCTGTGGTGCTCAGCTCCTGAACTGATGGGAAACATAGCAGGCAGAGCATTAACACGTGGCTGTGTCAGCACCCACAGTGCTGCTGTCAATGAACCATGAATGAAATAATGTGCTTCACCTGGTACCAGCAAATAACCAGCCACTTGTCATATTCACCTCATATACACTTCGATTTTAATTGCCCAGCATCTGTGCTGTCACCTTATTCCCCATAGCCTGACAAGGAGTTAAATTAGTACACGTCGTAAAAAGAGGCAAGGCATCACGTCTGAAGTTAATATAGCATTCTTGCTTTAAGGTCTCAGGGCAGACTCACATTCCTGTGGGGAGCATACTCCATAAAGGCTTCTGGAAAGCTTTTCTCAGCTGTAGGGCTGTGAATCAATCTGGGCTTCCCCTGGGTCAGGAAGCAGATGCTCTTGGATGGTTACCTTGCATCTCTGTGGAGGATTTTAGGAGTGTGATTTGACACACTTCGCAAAGTGGGGCAGTGTGGACTTGAACAGCGCCTTCCTCTATCCCATCTAGGAAATCCTCATTCCTGAATTACTTATCAAACTGATCAGATATCTCAGCTTTCCAGAGCTTAAAAGCCAGCTGGCCACGTGAGCATCATGGAGTTATTAAATCCTGCCATAAAGCTGTCTTGCACCTGAAATGATGTATCCATCTTTTGTGGCAGCATTTAATCTCCTTTTGTCCGCCAGAGAAGGAAGAATAAAGAAATTTTCATCTGCTAAAGCTTTAACAAGCGGACATATTGAGAAAAGAGGACAATTCTAGAGTCACCACATAAACACTCCCATTGTCTGACCTAATTTTCTTGCTGGGGTAAAACAGCCAAGATCCTTGAGGGAGGGAAAGGAAACGGCAGAAAGCCAAAAATAGGTGCTTCTCTTGTGTCTTGGTGCCTGTGCTGCCACAAGATGGAACGAGTCACTGGGTTTGAAGGAAAATGAAAGGCTGGAATTTTTATTTAAGAATATCAAGTTTTCAATAGTGTATGCTGCTGGTTAATATGAAAGTCTGAAATCCTAATTTCAATGGAGCAGGAATAAGTGACCTCTTTTACTTCAATAAGGCCTAAATATCACTCCAACATTCACAAATATTGGAGAACTACATTATTGTGAAGACACTGCCCTCTTTCCATACATTTCAAACAGAACAGCTGAGGAGTTTTCCTTAATGCTAAGGGTCTGCAGAGCACTGATTTCCTTTGAATCCTGATCCTGAAATCAGCCAGATAGAAACTTTCTAACATGGTTTTGAGTATTAGAAAGTAGGAATTGCTTATTGCAGCATGCTGGTCACTCAGAGGATCCTCCCTCTGATCGAGTGCCCCAAGCATCAGGTAAACAGAGTAAACAGATCATACACACTGATAACATATTAATAGTCTATGCCCACTTACTTGATGTTTATGTATTACTTTATTTCATACAGTTGTACCTCTTATTGGAAGTCCTTACTTGGTTCTTTGGGATCTGTCTTCAAAGTCTGGTGTTCATTTTAGGTGGCTATTCCTCAGCCTCAACTTTTGAGTAAGCACAATATCGTTGTTTTGCAAAACTTCTGCTTTGTCAGCCTGGCAGAGCTGAGCTGGCATCCTGCTTGCATTTTGCATGGCTCCTCTTTGCCTAAGTTACGTCCTTTATCTACTGCTCCAAGGTTGTGCTGTTCTGTTCTGCTGTCCTTATCAGGGTAAAGTGCTGTTCTGTTCTACTGTCCTTATCATCCTGCTCCAAAGAAGTTCAGGGAAAGCTCAAATCCTTGTAATTTCAAAGAACTTTCTTCATCAATTGAAAAGTTAAGCTGTAAGAGGTGTGGGAGAAGTACTGAGAACAGAACTCTGAGCATCTTCAAAGATAATTCTGTAGGATGTATTCATCAAATTGAAAAAATAAACACTCTTATGACTGAGAATGAAATAGAATTTGTCTTTTATTTTTTTTTAATAATCTGAAGCCATCTTATGAATTGTATAGTGCAGGAAGAACTGGATGTTCTTTGCAAGAGCTGGGTTAAACCTCAAAACCAGACTGGCTTGTGAATAAGCTAAAACAACTATTTCAGGTTTAATAGGATTCATTGTGTATTTCCACATTTCTTTCTGGCCTGAATCCATTTTGAGAAAATGCAGTCTGAACCTAGTGATAACAGAAGGAAATAAATCTATTTTAATTAAAAATAGAATCACAATCCCCTGAAGCAAGATAATAGGCTATTCTCTTGCACTGAAAATAAGCTGACCAGATTTCTGAATGACAAATCTAGGGTATTGTGAAGCAGGTGTTGTGATGTCTTATCAGAAATTGGAGGAAGAATGTTACACTGACAAGAGAAAAATAATTTTTATGGTTTTACATACAAGTAAGTACTAATATCTGAACACATCATGGCTGTATGGTAAATAATTACATGATTCCCTGATTGTAAAATCTAAATTGAATAATTAGAAATTCCAGTTTCCACAGAAGTCTATTTGAACAGCAATAGAAGCATAGTTTACTTAGAGATTTACTATTATCAATGTGCTTGATATAATATGCCAAATAAAAATCACTGTGAAAGCCATCCATGGTGTTAGATAATTTGGTGTGGTGGGAGTGTTGACAACGTGTCCCAAGATAGAATCCCTCCACTCTTTAAACTCCATTAACCAGGAAGGGGTATGGCTATTGCCAAGGATGACTGTGTCTAGATCTGATTTATTCATATTGGAGTTTTGTAAATTATCCTACTTGTAGCTCAAATGTGTCTGTATCTGCACAGGATATTTCTGTGGGGAATACTCTTTGCAGAAAACTGTGGTGTGTGCTGATTTTGGCTGCAATAGATAATTTTCTCCACAGCAGCTAGTGTGTGGCTGTGTTTTGGCTTTGTGATGGAAAGAGTGTTGGTAACACAGGGAGGTTTTAACTACAGCTGGGCAGTGCTTACACAGAGCTAAGGTCTTTTCCACCCCACTAGTGAGGAGGCTGGGGGTGCACAGGGGACTGGGAGGAGGCACAGCCAGGACAGCTGACCCCAGCTGACCCAAAGGATTTTCCAGACCATATGACATCATGGTGAGCAATAAACTGGGGGATGAAGTGGGAAGGGGAGATGTTTGGGGTGATGAGTTTTGTCTTCCTAAGTCATTATTATGTGTGATGGAGCTCTGCTTTCCTGGGGATGGCTGAACACCTGTCTGCCCTTGGGATTAGAGAGTGAACTCTCTGTTTTGCTTTTCTTGCATGCAAAACCTCTGCTTTCCTATTCAGCTGCCTTTATCTTTACCCACCAGTTTTTTCATTTTCTCTTAGTTGGTTGTCTCCTCCATCCCAGTGGTGGGAAGTGAGAGAGTGGCTGTGTGGGGTTTTGTTTCTGGCTGGGCTTAAAGCATGACAAGGTATATGAAAAATGATAGGGAAATCTTGGCAACTCACATGTTGAATAAGCATGTATGTGTAGAGAGAGCTGCTCAACATCCTTCCTGCCTACTTACTGCTGGTGTTGCCACAACAGAACAAAGCCACCACGTGGTTTTACTCTTTCCACCCCTGAACTCTGCCAGCTTGTATTGCAGCCAGAGCTGCTCCTCGACTGTCTTCAGTAGCTGGTGGAAGTGGAGATCAGCTGTGTCAGGGTTGTTTGTGTTTGCTCTGGATCCAGTGGGCATTTGCACACGTACTGAAGTATGGCTAGTGGGAAATCCCACCAAAATCACTTGGATGCACATGATTAAAGTCCATCACAAGCACGAATTCTCTTCCTTGGGACTGACACCAGCTGATAAATGAAATACATCAGTTCCATTACGACTAAATATCAGCATACAGGAGCTCTCCTTTTGGTGTTTTTGGAGAGCTGGATAAATCTCTGAATTTGTTATCATTGTCTCTTGAACATGGTTTCTCCTGCAGCAGCCTGCATGAGTTGTGCTCTGCAGGGTGATGGTGCAAGGAGGAGAAGCATAGGGGATGGGATGGGGAGATGCAGGACAGCTTGCACAGAATGCTCTTCCCTCCATCCTTGAAGGAGAGATAAAATGGCTTCGGGCCCTACACGAACTGAGTAACAGCTGAGCATCCCAAACACTCACAAACATGTGTGTCCTGCCTCACCTCTCTGCAGGTCCAGTGGGATATTTTGGTTCTCTCTATCAGTAGCACTTTCTTTGGCAGAAAAGGGATGACTAGAAAGTCAGGGAACAGATGGAGGATTTCTCCCCACCATCCCTGATGGCTGTGAACTAGCAGGAATTTGTGGCTGGATCTAAAATTAGCTCCAAGCAAGCCTGGAAGGGAAATACTGTTGAGAGGTGCATTTTTTATATGAATGGGTTTTTTAAAGATTTCATTCATAAAATATGAGGCAAAAGACAGTGCTTTATGGGACCATGGAACTGGAGTCACCACATTCTAAGTGATTAAAGAACAGAAATTTTTGCATCCCTTGCTGTAAAGCATGTGGTTTTGTCTACATCCATGAGAGGTGCTTGAGATAAGGAGAAGTATTTTAAGAGTCTTCACAGCAACAGGGAACAAAACTGGTACAGTGTGTGAGGAGGTATGGAAGTGGAATGGGGTGGCATTTGGAGGCAGGAGGACACTTTTGCCCAGTCTAAGCAGGACTGAATCCTCAAAGGATATTCAGGATCTGGCTGATGTCCACAAGAGTTTCTCCACAGATCTTGCTGGCCTGAGTCACTGTCAGGCACAGAAGGAGGGTAATGCTGGTCTTTACATGCCCATAAGTGCCAGTAAGAGCATCTTCTGCTTTCTCCTCAAACCAGGCAGAGAAGATTTGCAGACCCACTTCCATGAAAGCCTGTCAGTTTTCTGAGTTTATGTCTTCTTTGTTGGACAGATTATTATTGGAATTGGTTTCCATCTCTCTTAATCTTTATTTTTAGAAAAGCCCTCCCCCCTTCTCAATCTCAAGTTTTATCTCTATCATCCATTGCTTAGAACAAGGGTATTTCCAACACAGCCTGCTCTCCTTTGCTGTGTCCAGCATTTGTCACTCTGAGCTATCATAAATTACATATATTTGCCTTATTCTGTCGCAGCAGTGTAGTCAAAAAGGTCCACAAATGCAGCAAGTGAAGTCCTTAATGAGTGTCTGATTTCACAAGATCAGTAATTGGAATAGGACAGTTTCAAGTCATAATTTTGCATAAGAAAAATAAAGGAAGCTTTTAGAGGCAGAACTACAGTCATTCCATAACCACTCTCTTTCCTAGAGTAGGATTCTTTATCTTTTGCTGTCTCCAAAGCAGAATTAATCTCACCCTTATCTCAAGCCAAAACCAGTTAGGGAAGGCAAGAGTAATAGTTTAACAGAGGACTTGTGTGGTTCATAGGATTCTGTGAGCTGTTCTCACTTCAGTTGTTGCAACTTAAATTTTGCTACGTTTATCCTTAATCATTAAATTTGACAGAACTTCAAGTTACTTAGTGTTATGTGGATCAATTTGCTGGATTACAGTTCAAAGATTTTTTTTTCTTTTCTTTTTTTTTTCCGTTGGGGTTTACTTGCTTAATTTTGCTTCACTTTGCTTTGTTTTATTTTGCTTTGTTCTGTTTTGTTTTAATGACGTTTTTAATTCTCTCCATCTAGGTCATGATATTGCCAGGCTCATTTAGGCTTTGACCTGGTCTTACTGTGGAGCTTTGAATATTGAATACCAGACTCGAAGCAAACGGGAACACTCCAGTATAAACATGATGACCACAAAATGACAGCTCTGAAATGAACTAAACAAGAAGGTGGGGTGGCCCCCAGCTGTGACTTTTCATTGTTTGGCCTGTGCAGGTCTTGCCTCCTGTGATGCTGCATCAAGCACATTTGTTTTCTGTTTCCTCTGCTGTGATAAGACTTTATTTTACTCTGTGGTCTCTACCACAGAAAAAACCCTCTGCGAGATCCTGGCTCATTGAGGTGATTGGATGTTGTGTTTATGGCTAAAGTAACAAACAGTAAGTTTTGGAGGAAAAAGCATAATTTAAAAAATGTACACACATGTAAGTATGTACATGTGTTCCTTACAAAAGTTGGGCATTTATCAGCATCAATTAACTGAGACAAATTTCTGGAGTGGGGGAGAGTTGAAGAGGGAGCAAAAGCTGTTGCTCTGTAACAGCACTGAACTACCCTGTTCAGCTCTGTATGACCATACAAAACTAGAATTTCTACTTTTCAGAAATCAAACCTGTCTCAGAAATCTCTAAAATTAAAGCAAATATATCTGTTAGCTTTTTTCTAGGTATGCTGTTTAGACCACAAGTAAATTTGATAGGCACAGCAGGACTCATCTCTGCTGGTGATTGTAGAAACTGTTTGACTTAGTTGTGCAGATGCCTTATTTCTTGCCAACACTTTTTTCCTCAGTGGTAGGACACATAATAGTCTCTAAATCTTTTTTAGCTTTTTCCAGTCTTTTACAGTGGGTATCAATTTTGTTCACACTTTCCTGACAGCTTTTATTACTGTGATACAATTCTTGAGGTGCTCGTACCCAATCTTGTTCAAGGTATTTTTGTGTTTAACCTTTGGAAAGTTTTGCATTAGGAGTACTGGGTGACTTTTCTACTCAGAAGAAACTCTTGAATTCAAAGGGATTACTTTTCATTTTCATTTCTTGTGCCCACATATCTGCAAAATATGGTTCAGTTGCATGTTTCCTCCAATTTATTGCTCTACAAGGTATTTCTAGAACTCATAAATGTTGACTTATTAATGGCTCCCTGGATGATCTCAGCATTTATGTACCTGGAGAAAAGAGATTTTGATTTCCCTAGATATAAAGAGATTCATATCATTCAGGAGAACACCTTATGTAACCTTGCTGTTGTTATTCTCTTACAGCATAAACCATTCGTTTTAATAAGGGGATTAAGTAAAATAGGCCCACCTTACTTGGGTACATTGCCTGAGAACACATTTACCTACAAAACTCTTCTCTAATATCCAGTTAGATGTGTTATGTTGTGTTTTAAAATCCATTCCAAGTCAGCATAACATTTAAATATATATTTAATTAATACCTATCTATTTAATTTGTTGAGCTGAGCCCACAGTCATTAAACAAGGTGGTAACAGGTGATAACAAGTGACAAATTTTTTTGGTGGCCCATCCAGCTCTTGTGTTCACTATGGAGCTACATCAACACACTGTTCCTTTTATTGGGAGAAAGATGTAACGTGAGCTTTAGGGCCATCAGAAGGTTTTTCACACCTCTTCACATCCTACACTGTCAAGAGGTAGTGATGGTTCTACCTTTGATATCCTAAATCTCTGCTTTGTGGAGACTTGATTAGGAATTTAATTTAAAAAGGAGATAAAAGGAAATAGCGTGTCTTCCAAAGAGGAATATTTCTAGCACTGAGTATATGGTCACAGAACAGAAGGGAAAGGAAAGTGATTGAGCATGGGGAGGAAGCAGATCATAGAATGAGCCCTGTCAAGTTCTACTCAGCTCTGTGCTCTTGAAGAGTAATTGGTTTTTTTTTAGTTTGTTTTTCCATTCTCAAGGAAAATGACTATCCTCCAAATAAAGACAACATTCAAGTCTCCCCACCCTCCTCTCTTTTATGACAGAAGCAACTGTTTCTGCTAATCCAAGCCGGACTTAAGCTATTTGCAAGGGTAAAAACTAGCAAAGAGCTCTTGTAAATGGAAAATCCCACGAGCTGTTTAAATAGATTGGACTACAGCAACTATTCCTCTGACCAAGTCTATATTTAGTCCTTCTGTCAGAAAAACTAATAGTTTGGAGGAAAAGGTTTTAAGAAGAAAAACTTCACTGGTGGAGTCTGTTATATAAACTACATTTTCATGGAGTCCTTTCTCTGCTGAGAATCAAATAAACTTTCCAGATGGCTTTGGTAAAGCTGCACTAACCTATACTCCTTAGAGATGCTCACCAGGAACATGTGCTGGTGAAAACACATGGATGTCACTGCAGAATCACAGAAAGGTTCAGATCTGGAGAAAGTCTAGCTCACCCCACATGCTCAAAGCAGAATCAGAACAGGTTTCTTAGGACCCTGCCCAGTTACACTTCAAATATCCACAAAGATGGAAACTCTTCATTCTCTCTGGTCAGCCTGTTCCAGTGTCTGACCACCCTCACAGACAGAGTGAGTGGGGAAGCAGAGGGGAAGGATCACTTCCATTGACCTATTGGCAGCACTTTTCCATTGCCACAGTTGGGAATTGGTGTGTGTTTAATCTGGTGTCCATCAGAATTTCCAGGTTGTTTTCTACAAAGCTTCTTTCTGGACTCTTGGACTGTGCACTTGTGCCTGGGGTTGCTTCTCTCCAGATGTGGAACTTGTAGAACAGACTAAAACTCTGGGCCCTAGCATCAACCCTTGAGGTATGTCACTAGTGGCCAGCCCCTAACTGGACTTCATTCTGATTATAATAACCCTTTGAACCTGGCAATTTATCCAGTTTTCAGTCCATCTTATTGTTGATTTTTCTAGGCTGTACACCAGTTTGTCTTTGATGATATGATGGGAAAGCCTTTTTGGGGTTGAGGTCAAATACTCTCACTCACTGTTCTCATTAGCTGGTTGTAGAAGTCCATCAGGAGGGTGAAACTTGATCTTCCCCTTCATAAATCCCAACCAACCAGATCACCTACTTTCCCATCACATGTTTGGAAATAGTTTCCAGAAGCACTCACTCAGGGACGGAAGTTCCGTCAACCAACCTGCAATTCAATAAATTCTTTTTACCTACTCAAAGACAGGAATAACTTTTGCTTTCTTCTGGTCCTTGGAAACCTCCCACAAACACTACAACTTTTCAAAGATAATTGAGAGTGGTGTTGCAATGACACCAACCCTCAGCACTCACAAGTGAAACCCATCAGGCTGCACAACTTAAGTGGGTCCAGATCATCTAAATGTTCCTCGCATAACTCTTGTCCCCCCAGAGTAAATTTTCTTTGCTCCAGATGTTCCTACTGGTTTCTGAGGCCTGAGATTTCTGCAGTCTGATCTTATCAGTAAAGATGAAGATGAAAAAGGCAGTGAGTACCTTTGCCTCCAGCTCTTTCAGCAGTGACCCCATGCTGCTGTGGAATGTAGGTCCATGGACCTGTAGAACCCCTTACAATCCCTTCCAGATTCAGGTCCAGATGGGCTTTTCTTGCCTAACCCTGTCTCAGATTGCTCAGACAGTGCCTGTATATTCCTCCTGGGTTTTCTGACCCCAATGTCACCTCATCTGAGCTTTATTTTTGTATTTGAGTTTTGGCAGGTTCTCCTGCACAGGCCTTTAGGTGCTCTTGCTTGAGCATGGGTAAAGATACCCTCTTTGGAAAGTGTGGAGCACAGGGAAGGTAATTTCAAGGGAACAGATTTACAGTCTGCAACTTCTATTATATAATAGGATACTAATAAACCGCATTTTTGGGAGTTGATTTATGGGAATTGACTGGAAAGATAAATGAACTCAGTTTTTATGAGATACGCTGTTTTCTGCATGTTTGAGACAAATTTATCTCTTGGAGTTCATGTGTCTTCCAGCAAAGAGAAATTAAATATGGCAATAAACTTTCCATGCTCCAGACTTACAAAGTTGATCCTCATGCTTTCTTGTATTACAGCAATCTTCCTCCAATTTATCCAAAGCTATCTGCAGGATCAAGTAGCATCAGAATCTGTCTGGCTATTGTTAATAATAAACCCTGAGTCAGCTGGGGAGAGGCAGATTTCAAAATCAATGATGCTAAGTGGAGCGAAGAAGACAAAAGGAGTCCAAGCAGCAGCCATCTGACTTTGCTATCTGACTTGGTGAATTGAGGCATAAATTAACAGATGAAAAGCAAAAACGGTGAAATGCCAAAATCCTGATTGTAAAACCTGTTTGAACCTACCAGCATACTGTCTTTTAAGGAGGAGCTTAAGCTTAGGAAAAAAAAAAGAAAAAAAAAACAGATGAAAGGCGTGAGCCATTATTGCCAACTTCAGTATTTTCACTGCAAATGGGCTGTTAAAACTTATGTAGCACTCAGACAGTTTCAAAAGTTGATAGGAGTGTTTCTGCTGTGCTTTTTTCTTTTGAGTCCAGCTCAATGAGTCAGATGCTGAGACACAGTATCCATTTTCTAGATTGAACAGGCAATGAACAAGGGTTACTTACAACTGAACAGATTGACTTGCTTCAAGTAGCAGTAATAGAAAGCTATAAAGATTTTTTTAACAAATCTCTGACCCTTTGTGCTCCTTGCACAAGTTTTAGCATAGTGACAACTCATGCAAGGGTTTGTGTAATGGAGAAGGGACAGGATGTTTGTGGGTACATCCCCTCCTGGGGATCTTCTTTTAGGTCCCACAGCAATTGCAGTATGGCAGAACATGCCTTTAACTATGCTGCATATTTGTGTAAGATCCTGGCATTGATTAGTCTGCATAGCTGCATAAAAGGATATATTACTGCCTGCTAGATCTTCCTGTTTACAGGGATCCATTACTTTATCTGATCTCTACCCAAAGTTCTCAATAACATATCATTACAGTCAGTGCAAATCACACTTAAAATACTGGTGTTAGCTTAAAATAACATAGCTAACACCTCTTGTATGTGCTGATTCCTTTCCCTCATTTTTTAATTAGATTTGTCAACCCTGATCATGACTGGACTCTTGACTTTCATCAGCTGTACACTGGCATTGTATGAAATTGCATTTGATCGCCCAGCTAAAAGACAGAAGAGGTGTGGGGCCTGTCTTGATGTCTGACTCTAAACCTGCCATGTGTATGGAGATACTTACATCATATGATCTCCATGGTGATGACTACAGAATTGGCTTTTGAAGACAATAATTATGAATCACTGTGCTTTTATTGATTCCTGCCTAAACAGTTTGTTATTGTTCTTCAGGATTTCAACATTCTTTTTATGAAGCCATGGCTGTTTTGAAGTTATTGTTTGCTGCTGAATTCTGGATTATGTTCTTTCCAAAAAACAATTTGTAAAGTATATTTTGCTGTGACCATCATGAGTCAATATCATGAGTCCCATGCAAGTCACTGTGAGGATATTACAGAGAATAGGCTGACCTTTCTTTGGCTTGACAATAGTTTTAACATGGAGGAAATATTTCTTCAAACCAGTTCTGGCACATGTAATAAGAATGCATTTTAAATTTGGACCACAAACCTAGCTTTGGTCAAAAACTTGCCAAGAACAATAAAATAGCAATTTATTTGATTGCCATGTAAAATGTTGGTTGTAAGCCACACCCAGACTGTGTGAGGATGTGCTGGAGTCACTGCTCAGAGTGCTGGAGGAGAAAGCTCAAAAGGCATCTGTTTTATTTCTGTCACTGTCATCAACTTGCTGTCTGATTCTAGGCTGGCTCTTGTGCTAGAGTGTTCATACACCCATTCTGAAAACCACATTTAAATAACAAAGTAAGCAGTCTATTTAGAGGCCTCACTGTCTGAACTTAATAAACTCTTTCTGAGTTGTCAGAGATATTATGAAGTGTAATTAATGTAAATAAAACACTTCATGATCTTTTCTTCACCTGTCTACACCTCTATCCAGATATTTATGCCATGCTGATAAAAAATTCTAAGTTGAAAGCAATTACTGTGTGAAGGAAGAGATGACTGAGAAAGCCTAACAGCATAATTATCCTTATCAATAGATTTTTTTTGAGAGCAACCTTTTGTTGTCCTCCTTTGAAGACAGTGGTGATTAGAAATTATTTTATTTGCATAATTTCCCTTCTGCATGAGCCTGCTTTATGAGGACATAAGTGATAAAATGCTATTACTGGAGACTGGAGCATGACTGATTAGTTTGCACTGATTGAGGAAATTTAAGTATCTTTCTTTGAAAAAAACCAAGGAGACAGGATATTCTTGCCTAGTTTTTCTTCATTCCCATTCCCATTGTCTACTCTCCCTTCAGCCAAAATGACAAAATGACCTCTAGGATCAGCTGAAAATTTTTGACCCTGTAAGTCATGGCAAAATGTCAAGGTTTATGTCGAGTTATCTCAGTCAATTGGATAAGCCCATTTGTTCTCACAAGTGCTGAGCAGTGAGCTGGGGTGTGGGAGAGGGGGGAGATGTGGCTCTGACTGTCTGTGTGCTCCTTGAGGCCATGGTGGAAGTTTGCCCAGCCGTCCTTCTCCTGCAAACAGTGATGCTGTATCTTTCTTTCTCTTGTATCAATCCATGGATTTTTTTACCTTTAATGCAGAGGATTTCAGGAAGGACTTGCTCCAAGTAATTTGGCCATAGACTTTCTCCTAGTATCTGTACAAGTTTGGGAAAGCTCGGGACTCAGACTCCCAGGGCTTCTTCATCATTACACATTCAGACACTTAATGCAAATGAGACAGTAGTGTTTGAAGGGAATAAAAGAAGAAAATGAAGTAAGGTATGGCTTCTCCAGCTCTGAACTGCACCAGCTGGATATGGGTCAGGCCCAGGCTGTACAATCTGGTGACTGTAAAGGCTAGACAAAAGATACTTCAGTCTAGGACTTAGTTTGCAGGTCTTCTATAAAAATATATTTTAAAAATCAATTATGGCTCATTATTAAAATTTCAGAGGAGGACACTAAGGCAAGCAGTATACTTCACAGCAACTAAGAGACAGACTGTTCTGCTTCAGGGCATCAAATGCAAATAATTCCTGGATGTATGGCTAGTGACTTATTCACTAGAAGAGGGAGGCTATAGAACAGCCTGAATGTATTTCTTTTCTTGACCTGGCCTCTGTGCCCTAATCAAGGAAAAAATTTTGATAAACAACATGCTTTCCAAGCCCACATCTTCTGACTGTCTAGCTATTATTAGAAGAAAGGAACAGCCAAGCACTTATGGATCTCAGAGAACTCACAGTGGAAAAAAAAGTTTAAATTCTGCAACTGCAGAAAAAGATCCCTCTGTATTAAACAGTGAAAAACAAACAAAACAAAAAAGGCTGTGATGTTCAAATAATTTTTTTTTTTTCCTTTCTAAGTCATTAGTGTTCTATCTGACTTTGGTTTGCTAAAAATGACATTGTTGCTTCCCTTTTCCTCTCAGTAGGAGTAACACCTTTCTAACTCATTTGTTTGGTACTTATCCAATGAGAAAGTCATTAGGAGACTGGGAAGATCTGGGGTCTGTTCCCTGCACTACTTCAGGGTTTGTGTTTTGAACTCAATAATAATATGAAATGCATTAACAATCTGAAAAACACAGCTCTTCTCCCAGGAGAGCAGCTGAAACATTGTGCTCCAAAATCAGTCTTTTATTTATTTGCTCAGTGTTAGGAACATTCCAGGTATTGAAGCATGCTTGGCTATACTTGGAAATTGTAACAGCTCGGGGCACAGTTTTGACCTGGGGCAGATGTCACCCTTCCAAACAAGTGTTGGATGTGTTCTAAGGGATAGCATGGACCAGACACCATTGCTAAGAAATTACTTGGCTGCAGCCACTCTGATGAGGAAGGCAAGTGTTTGCTAGTTAGGACAGGACAGCAAAAGGAGCAGCCATTGTATTTCACTACTCATTGCTTTTGTTTGTCTGTTTTCCCCCAAACATTTTCTTTTTTATGGAGCAGTGAGGACAATTTTTACTCTAACTTTATATATTCATCTTAAAATTTAAATAAAAAAGTGAAATATTGTCTCCAAATACTTGGAGATAATTTTTCATTTGTAATCTACTATTTTTATGGCAATACCAATAAATCATTCTTTCTACACTACTTGACATTGATAAAGCCTCAGCTGGATGTCTATATTTAATGTTACTGTGCTCCAAAAAAGATGGGAAACAAGTGAATAGAGACAGAAGAAAGACAAGAAGTATTCTCTCTGATCAATGAAGAAAGATTGAAATGATTTGATCTGTAGAATAGGAAGAGAGAGACAGAAGTCTTTCAACTAACATCTGTTGCAAAGACAAGAAATAACAATCCAATCCCCATTTCTGTGATGAATAAACCTGGAAGCAAAGGGTTTCAATTTTGAGATGGTAAATTTTGTTCCTGGTAAAACTTTGTAACAAAAGGGGGGTCTGGAATGGATTGATTTGAACTTCTGTGAACTTTCTAGATCAAGTGTTTCATAAAGTCTTTCAGGTCAACTGCTACCAGAAAAGACTTGTGACAACCAGGCTAGTCTTGAGCTTGAGGGATGCAGTAGGAGATCTTGAGTTTCTTTTTTATTCTATGACTTTGATTTTTTTCTTCTGTAAAGTTTGAATATTAATGAAGCAATGTCAGTATATTTCAATCTATTGCAAAAAATCTTTGGAGAAATTTTTCTTTCCCTCACATCTGTTTGGCTTCAAAATCCTCTTATCTGTCTGAACACACCCTTTTTACAGATCTGGAAATATGTAACAAGATTTCAGCTTTATATCCATATAGTTATTTCTATTAGAAAGATAAATATTTTGATAGGTTTTCTGTTCATTGCTATATTATTTACCTCAGGATATACGTTTATCCTATGCTAAGGAAACTTAGACTATTAAAAATCCCTTGATAAGATTCTGAACCTTCTCTGGACACTGTCTCTGAATTTTGACTTAGTTAACAAGAGCTCCCTTGCAGACTGCTTTGTTTACTCTGGATGGCATAGGGTTCCTGGCCATAGCAAAAGAAAATTGTGAACCCAAAACATTGCACAAATAAAGTTGCTGGAGCTTGTCCATTGTAATTTTCACTCGCACTGCCATATACTCCAAAAATGAGAAGATTTTAATGTGGATAAAAGTACTGGTCCAAGTACAGTGGTTAAATGTTTGTAAGGTAACATTATTTACCAGACTGTAGCATTGTAGCAAATTTTTGGAAAATCTAGGTCAGCATTCTTTTAAGGCAACCTACAAACACCAAACGCATTGGAAATGGTGCAATGGACAAATAGGCACTCTCAAATCTGGTGTTTGGACAAACCAATGCTCTGCTCAAAGTGTACAGCCTGAAAGATCAGATTCCTCCTCAATGCTGCGTTAATGCTTTCTCTATTCTTAAAAAAAAAAGGAAAAAAAAGAAAAAGGAAAATATATCCTAATATTTGTACCACTTTAATTACAAACAAATCACATTCTATCCAATAGAACCTCATTACCCTGAATGACCTAATTATATGTTTGAAGTCTGCCATCCTTCCTGATTTCACAAATGGAATACATTTGTATGAGGAGTTAAGTGATCAGAGTCTCTACTTAGGGTAAGTCCACCTGACTGGAAAAAAGAGAGAAGGGAAAGGAGCTGTTTCTAATAAGACAGATCTATGAATTTTTGACAAAACTGGGAATTTATATTTTTAATAGCTTTGCAAAGACAGTACCCAAGGCCTTGGGATTCCATGTAATATAAGGGAGAGTTTAGCAGTCCTAGGACAGGTCTTTAGTGAGGCTTCTCGCAGAGACAGGGAAGTCTGCAAAAGAAAACCTATTCCTAGGAATGACTGCACCTTCCAACAAACCTTCAATAGGCAAGAAAACAGAACAGATGCTTGGTTTTTCTCAGTTCTTCCCTAATCACTGTAGAAACTGAATACAGTTTCTTAATGATGTGCTTATAGTAATATTTTGCAATAACTAGGCAAGATGTCAATTGGCAAATTACAACAAATATGTCCTCCTTAATCCCTCCACAGTCTCCCTCTTGGCCAGAGCCCTAATGAGTCTGGACTGCTGTGTTGCAGGAATAAATGCCCAGCTGCATGAATGGTTCTGCTGCTCCTTATATACCTGGTGACTCAAAAAGTTGGTAAACTTATTGTTGTACTGAAAGGGAGAGGTGGATATTTTCTTGTCAAATTACGAGTGAATTGCGTCTCTTTATCAGTGAGGATTTTTTGCCCATGGAATGTGAAAACCTGAAAAAATAAATTGTTCATATCACAAATCTTTTTAAGACTGTCTGAGTGACAGGAGGTTACTGTGAACTGAAAGAGCATAGCTTTGCTCTCAGCACACTTTCCATTAAAAATGTCATATGAGATGTAGAGAGAGTCACAGCATAAGCCATAGGGAATATATTTGTTGTAAAAGCACATCAATGACCAGGAAAACCTGATTCTGGGAATAAAATATACAGCATCTGCAAATGGGGATAAGCTTTTAAAGTCCATTCAAGTATGTACAGTTCCCAAAGCACCAACTTGCTTTTTGCAGCTTCTGCAGAACTAGGACCCACCAGTGCAGAACAGAGCTGTTGGTAAGCAGCCACTCTGAGTGCACTGCAGAGTGTCCCTGTCAGTCATGAAAAAGCTAAAGTTACTAACAAAAACAGTGCAAATAAAACAATGATTTCTATTCTGTTTCTAATTCAAAGACTTCTTGCAAGATATTTTGTACTAAGTAAATTAAGTTAGATTTTCTTCACAGAAGTAATCAGCCTGATAGGAGAAAATATATTTGGAAGACGGTTGAAGGAATGGGAACATCACGGTAGAAATCGGGAGTTAGGATCACAAGTTTCATCAAAATGTCTGGAGAATGCTTATTAGCCTCAGTAAAGAAAAAGAGGAGTTTTGAGAAGATCCATGAGAAAATCCTCATCAAATACTCAATTTCAGAGAGTGTGTGTCCCTGGGACAGGAAAGCAGCTGGGGCAGAAGTGCCACATTTACCTGCACATTTCCCTAAGGTCTGGTTCTAGGCACTGTGGTATGGGCTTCTGCAACAGAGGAAACACATCTTGCTCTGCAGTTTGCTTGCCAGGTCACAATACAAGCTTTACAACAGGCCAGTGTTTAAAACCTATGACCTCTGGAGGTGGAAAAAACAGCCAAAATTAGTAGCTTCTGCTGCCCGTTTCCAAGTGTGTGTACTGTCCAGTTCCTGGGTTAGCTTTGTAAGCACCATGGCCTGTGGTGACTGTACCACACTTTATTGCAGGGTTCATCCATGGCTGGCTTTGTATAAAGATACGAAAAACAGAGGATGTGATGTGATTTTGATACTTGGATAGAACTTGATGTTATCCCAGCACTGCTTTTTTCCCAGGAGTCTCAGTCCCTGGTTAGAGGGAATAAAAATTTGAACATGGAGTCTAACAGCAAGTGTTTCAACTCTACCTGCATTTCTCCTTGATCCAGGGATCTGCCAGTGCTTACACAATCCTTCTGTGGGTACCAGGCTACCTGCCAGCATGCTAAGGGGTGCCCTTATTGCAGAATATGGCTGTTGCAGAAGGAGCTGGCCTTGGGCATGTCCAGGCGATGCAAAAAAATAGGTATTGGTATTTCTAGAGTGTGTTGGGTCCTGTACAGAAGCTGTTGGCTTGGAGAGAAGGATTCTGAAAGTCAGACTAAGCAAAGATTTTCCTGATTGTAGGACTATCTGAGCTGTTGCATATTTTTGAGTTCAGCCTGGTACTAGATTAGATTGCTGAGTTGCTACTGTCTCTACCAGATGCTTGTAGAGACACTTGAGTGAAACAACTGTGGGCAGAATGGCTCATCTAAAGGATTAATAGGGCTAGCACATGAGAACTTCAAGAGGGAATTACAAAGTCTTGTAGGCACATTCCTTGAATGTACACTTAGAATTGAAACAAACTGGAAAGAAAAACACTAGTTTATTTCTTCTCCCTGTACCTTTCCTGGGGTCAGATTTTCCCTCCATTATTCAATGACTCAAAGAGACAGCCAAACCTTCTATAGCTAAAATCAAACTAGTAGTTTCAACAGAACAATGTGATTCCATAATAAAGAAAAAAACCCTTTCCTGCCCATCCACAACACTCTTTTTGCTTTGAGTTAATATTATTATTCACTTATTTACATAACAGTTGTCAAATATGTTGATTTGTACCATCAGAATTTCAAGTAGAGGAGCTGTGATTGCCGTGTAAACAAACATCCAGTTATGGAAGATGGGGCTATTATAAAGCATGATGAGACCACTGACCAAGTCTCCAGGGTTGGCAGTGCTGCAGATGAATGGTCAACAAATACTACTCTGGAGGGAGAGGAATTACTTGCACTGGGGGAAGGAAAGGATTCTCTGAGATAACAGCAGCTACTTCCAAGAATATGGGGAAGATACATTCTATTCTTGGCACCAAAGAGCTGTTGGTTAGGAAGGTCTCATGTGCTGCATATTCTGAAGACACTCATGACTCTGGAATTACTGGAATTGTCTAAAAGTTTTATTAACCCCACTAGCTCAACTATATGGCTTATGTCTCAAAACACTGTCTGAGATTTTAATAGGCTTTCTGAGCCTCTGGCTCAGAATTTATATCCTCACAACCCAGAAATACTATTAAAAACAAATCATTAATTTCATCAAACAAACTGTTTGTAGTAGAGAAAAATCTCCTAGTAGAAATTTATACATTGTCAAATCATGCAGACACAACAAAGTTTGCATTGCTATGGAAACACAGGTTATGCTGGGAAAAACAACTTGCAAGTGACTGTGAAAAGTAAGTTCATAAGAATGACACCTTTCTTGAAAGACATATTGCAACACAAGCATCTTGGATCAGAAGATTGTTTTTATTTAGTTTTCCACAGAGACATATTTCTTTCACCTCTATTTTCACAAATCTGACATCAAAAACTATCTATCTATCTATATATCTATCCATGAGCTATACAGGCAGACAAATCAGCCAGTACAGCATTACTTTTATTCTATCAAATATTCTAAGAAAAACAAATATGGTCCATTCCATGCCCATCTATTACAAGAAAAACAGCTGACAGAGTATGTATATATGACTCTAGTTATTAATAAAAGAGTAAAAATAAAACATCTAGTTTCTGCTGCTTAAACAAAACATACTTTTTACATTTGGTTAAATTGAAACATCGTACCTTGCCAAACGAAAATCTGCTCCCTAATGGTAGGTTCCCTAGCAGCTCTGTAGGTATGCAAGGCATGCAATTCATTTCCTGCCAAGGCCCAGAAAAATGGGTAGGTCTGAGATTATATTGCTTGTGTGCTTGAAAAAGATCTTAGTTGTTAATGTTATAGACTGCTTATACATATTACTTTTGGTCTCCTTGAAACTTCCCAGGTATAACTTTTGGGTTAACTGTCTTTTAGCTCTCAGCAATGGAGTGTTCTATGGGAGATGAAATAGGAATTTCCAGAGCATTACAGTCATCAGTGAGGAACACCAGGTCCTGGAGAAACAAAAACAAAAAGAAAAGGCTAAGATTTATAAGGAGGAAGGCACAATATACCACAGTGAGAAGCTTGGGCCTGATCCAGTTTGGGTAGTCAGGGGACAATGTGGAGACAGGCAAAGCTAAAAGTAGGGACTCTGTCCCTGTAGATGCATCTTGACCTACCCTTCTGCAGTAGGAGATCAGGATGGTGTACAGGCTCCGGGCTTTTTCCTTCAGCTCATTCACTTCAACCACTCTGTCACATCCAGGGTAGGCCACAAAATCACGGAGTTTTGCCAACACACAGTAATTCTGCAAAGCATGCAAAAGAGGTCTGTGTAACCCTGCACAAATACAGATTTATGTTTCTCATCCACCACTTCCAAAATTCTTACTGCTGTGTGAGAACCTTGAATTCCTACCTCTATGTATGTGTAATCTATGCAACCTTTAGTCAGGCAAATTAATCATCAATGTTTAATAGCAAAGATGTTTGGTCCAAATAAGTGCTTGGAAAATTGTTTATATACAGTCTTAGTCTGCCAGCTTATTTCTCACATGCTTTAGGAAGCAGCAGCATCAATACAATCAAATCTACTCCCATAGAAGGTGGAATGTTCTATAGAGGAGGACCACTGTCTCACTTTTTAGAGTGAGCACCTGATTTAGCAGATGAACAGATCATCACGATCTCACAGACTCCATTCCTCTGCTCATGTACAATAGAAGAAACCGTGACTACCAGTCCTGATTTTTTCAAAGTAATTTTTACCTCAGATTTTGTGTTGTCAAAATAAAACACAGACAACATGAATTTCACAAGGTCCTTGTGAAGCAGGTAAATAAATACCCCAGCTTTTGCTTTAAAGCCAGGGAAACTGAGGCACTGGAATCACATTTCTTGGTCTTTGCCATGATGTGAGACACTGGCAGCTCTGGAAGTGGGATCTAGAATGTCCTGAATTACAAGACTTGCTGTAATTGCTTATGAAAAAATGTATCAGATTTTAAAATTGTCTGATATTTTCTATTTTTTATCTACTCTGTTGAACACTGGAAAAAGAAGCAAAACACATCAAATATCCCTCTGCAGAACACTACGACACTAACTGTGTGTGCAGGTTATTTTTTCTTAGCTGGGAGACAACTATTGTTTTTTTTCCCAGTATCACACTTCCATATGCTCAGGCACACTTTTCCTTTCTGTATCTAACAAGTAGCTATTCAAAAGAGAAGAAGACAGCAAGGTATTCCTGCACTGCTTTTTATTAAAACTAGATGCCAAAAACCACTCAGGATATAAAATAAAGTAGATTTATTAAGTGAAGAAAGTTAATTCTACATTTCCTCTTTTACACTATTAGTCAAAGTTTTGTTGCTCTTATTTAACTTCTGAAAAGGCTCTGTCACAGTAAATAAATTGTGTGCCTATAGTAATTACTTAAAAATATTGATTTCCTAATTTTAAAATTTTTAATTGAATAAAATCTCAGAAAGTCCATAGGGATTTTAGTACGGTTCAAAATGAGGTTGGTTTTTTTTTTTGTCACTCATCTATCAACTTAATTAAACTTTAAAAAATCCTTTAAAAACACTCCTCTGGGGTATAATATTAAGAGTCATTCTCACTTTTCATTAACTGCTTTTACTGCACAACAGTAAGAAAGAAGTGTGCAAACTTACATGTATGTCCAAGTACAGCCTGGGCAGCGCCTCCACACACGAGTCCTGCGGGAAAGAGGAAAGACCCGTTGGGATTTTGTTTTGAGAGAAATCTGTCTCAAAAGTGGCAACCCGCAGTGTCTGTGCAGGAGCAGTTTTTAGGTGGACTCACCACAGTTTTGGAGGTCTGCAACTCCTTAAAGGACTCTGTGATTTCCTTGCTCAGAGACAACACCCTCGAGTAGCAAGTTGGAGGGGCTGCGCTGGCTAGCAGGGCAGCAGAGAGCAGAATCAGGAGCAGCAGCATCTTCATTGTGGGGAGCTTGTCCAAAAGAAGAGGAAGGGAGGGAAAAAATCACTCTCACTTGTTAGGTAGGTACTGCTGAGCGTCAACGAGTAAGTTGGACAAATCAGCCCTCAATTAAATAGTCTCCTGCCCGAACAGGAAGAAAAGTCTGGGGGTGGTCCGAGCAGCAGCTTACTGCCGTCTTAAATTTCCTGCCAACCTATGAGGCTGAGCTGCAAGCGCTTTCCTGCCCGGAGCAGGGAAAGAGGGAATGAGGGTAACAAAAACAAACACCACTGGCTCTTTTCATTCCAGAAAGAAAACAACTTAGTGAGCCTCTCAAACAGCAGAAACATGAGTCAGAAAAGGCACAGGGTTCTCAAAGTGTCACAGGCCCTAATCCTGTATCTGCTTTGGCACATGCATCTCTGCTCTGAGCTGTGGGACTACACAGGCTGCAGATAGAGAGAAATCCTTCTGAAAAACTTCCCCAGCACAGGAAGGACATGGACCTGTTGCAGTGAGCCCAGAGGAGGCCATCAAGTTGATTAAAGGGATGGAGCACCTCTCCTATGAGGAAAGGCTGACAGAATCGTGATTGTTCTGCCCGGAGAAGAGAAAACATCAGGATGACCTAATTGCAGCCTTCCAGTACTTGAAGGAAGCCTACAAGAAAGATAGAGAGGAACTTTTTACAAGGGCGTGTAGTGACATGACAAGGGGGAATGGCTTCAAAACGAAAAAGAGTAGGTTTAGACTAGATATTAGGAAGAAATTCTTTCCTGTGATGTTGGTGAGGCTCTGGAACAGGTTGCCTCTAGAATTTGTGGATGCCTCATCTGCAGAAGTGTTCAAGACTGGGTTGGATTGTGCTCTGAGCAAGCAACCTGGTCTAGTGGAAGGTGTGGTTGGAACAAGATGATTTTTAAAGTTGCTTCCAAAACAAGCCATTCTATGATTCTATTATTTACAATTTGTCAATCAAAACAATAGTGCTTGTGATGGCTGCTTTGTAGAGACCCATGTATTTACATATTCATAGTCTCAAGCAAAGTGAATAAATCTCTTTATGGCTGTGATAAAAGTATAAAAATTATTTTGCTTTCTGGGTTGAATTTAAGAGGCTTTGTTCTTTTATTAGATGCCAGATGGAACTGAGAAATCCAGATGTTGGGATGCAGGCCTGAAGCTGAACATATGTTGTTTTATATGTTAATTGTCCTGTAAAACAGAGGTACCCTTGAATGAAGAACTGGTTGTTTTGAAAGTTATGCCACCCCCAAATTTTTAAACTCAGATTTTAGTAAGTTATTAACTGAAACAATAAAGTATCTGAAGAAGTACTGCAGTCCCCTGGCACTGCAGTACACTAGGAAGATTCATCTGAATGTGGGAAAACTAGTTTTGGAGAAAAAGAACATACAAACTCTGTATGTTGCAGAGAACTCTGAGTTAAATTCACCAAAACACCTGGGGGAAATAGGAGAACAGGGCTGTATACTACTGTCTTGTTATGCACTTCTTTGCCTTCATAAAGAACAGTTAGTTTAGTAACATCATGTTCTCTTGAATGTTAGAGTGGTAGATCCTTGGAGAAGAAAGAAAAGTTGGGAGTCCTGGTTGTGGGAATTTTAGGACTGGCCTTGAACTGCTGGATCCTATTTTTAGGAAGAGCTGCCCGGACAAGTTTGTTAAGAGGCCAGAGGGAGATAGGAGCTTTTTGAGAGGGCTCCAAGCAGCCAGATCATAGATCTAAACACAGCTACCTGGTGCACGTCCAAGGAAAGGAGCCTACTGACTGTGAGTCTTGCTGCTAAAGAAACAGACTCTAAATCACCATCTCATTGCTGTAAAGAATAGCTGAAGGTAGGAGCGAAATATTATCCTTCTATCACATTCATGTTTGGCAAGCTGCTAAAATGTAGTTGCTCTGCCAGAACAGCAGTTTTCTGAACAGCATAAATAGTCTCCCAGTACTACAAGTCAGCAACCCAGCTGCTGCCAAGGATGACTTAGGAAAGCAAAGGCTGGATCCAGGCTTCACCAAAACACTTAATTCAAATTAAAAACAAAAACAAAGGAACACAAAAACCAGAAAAAACAAAACAAGCAAACAAAACAAAACCAAAAGCCAACCAACCAAACAAAAACCATAGAACTCCTCACCCCAAATAGCTATTTTGTGAAGTGGAAGAATTGCTGAGATAATTTGCTGCGAGGTTTTTGCTTAGCTATCCTCAGAAAGAGTAGGTTTGGTTTTTTTTTCCCTGAGAAAACACAAAGTACTGGAGTTTAATTTCCTCACCCATATCTTTTCCCTGGGCAAGATTTACTTGCATAGTTAACTCTGACTCAAAATAGTATTTTCCAATGTCCAGTATCTCCTCAGCACTACTGCCTGTCTCAGCATTCAGAATCTGAAATTCAGTTAAACAAAGACAAATTCTTTCTTCTCAGTTATTTCTATTGGCAGCTCATCAGCAAGATTATCCTTGATCTCTGAGTACATTCAATTTATAGTCCAGGTATGAGTAAACAATTTTTTTTTTCTCTAAGAAGCTCAGTGGTGACTTCAGGAGAACTTGCAAGTGACACCAGGCACTGGGAGTCCTTTCAGTCCAAGGCACCTGGCACAACTGTGAACCACATACACAGCTACCAAAGCCCTTGAAACTCCAGAATCTTTTCAGTGACTGTTTTAATCCAGTCACTTATGCAAAACCACGTATTAATTCTGGTGTGTTCCCTGCCTTGGGCAGAGAAGGTCTTTAACAGGGAAACACAAGCTGTTCTTCACAAAGGCTAATAGCCTCTTAGAAGCATTATTCAAAATGGACATGGAAATAGAATTTAGAACTACAGGAGGGGAGGGGGAAAAGGATCAAAATATATTATAGTCAAAAGTGGCCTAAGGATTGCCTCTAAGGAGAAGCAGCTATTTACAGCCCTTCCAGTCTGTGGGACAATGCTCAGGCTGGCATTAGGAGGGAGCCCAGCAGGAATCAGCCAGTGCCATCATATTTGTTATGACCATAATGCTGTGGATATCTCCATCTTTATCACACTCTTCTATTCAGTGAGCGTGGGGCTTCAAGGGCTTGGGAACACTCTCACAGTTTTATATTAACTCTTGAGGCTGACAATGCCACTACATCTCTGAGTGCTCTTCACAGTGCATTTTTTCAGTCTTATATGACGAATATTCCATATCAAAAGCAGACACACAGGTTGAGAAGAAACTTAGAAGCTTACAATGACATAACTGTGCATATATTTTTATAAAAGAAAATTGATTATGTTGTCTTTTTGCTTCTTTTTTCTTTTACTGAAAACTCGACCAATCATATTTTTCTAAAGTTCTTAGGACTCATTATGCAGCCAGAAATTCCTCCCATGTTTGAACAGTCTACCAGGGTGTCCGCCAACTTCTGGTAAAAGTCCTTGCAAGTTGCTGATTTCTTAATACCAAAATCCACTTGCTTAATGAAAATGTTTATTTTAAAATAGTTGGGGGCTATCATGAGATACCTCTTGAAATAAATTTCTGATTATATGGAAAAATAGGAAAGGTAAAACATAAAATTAGTAAAACAGAGAAAGCCCTGTGTATTTAAGCAGTGCCTCAAAGCCCAAATGACTCAGCTGTTTATTGTGGTGAAGGTGCCACATCTTGCTTCAGAGCAGGGCTAAACTGCTCTGCAAGCTTCCAGCTCAGGACAAGACTTTTTGGAAACCCTGGCCTCTTGGATAAGATCTTATCCGTTCGTCATGTTTTTCCTTGCTGTGCAACAGAAGTACACTTTTCTGGGTCTTTCTGTAAATACCAGCTGAGATTTGGTGCAGAGGTTGTGCAGCCTCACTCATTGCCCTGAGTCTGGGGTGCTGGTGCACAACACTGACTGTTTCCTGTCACAGAGAGAAGCCTGATATGGCAGCACTGTGTGCCTGCATTTGAATCTGGGGTTGATCTCATGTGTTTTATTTTCTCTTCCATGGCAGCAGTAAGATTCTACTGGTGATCTGTGTGGTTTGGCCAAGCTATGAGCAATGGGCAAGGCAGACAGGATCTCAGAGCTGCCTCTGGGCTGGTGCAATGCAATTTCCCCATGATAATTAAGCAAAAGTTCTTTTTGCTTACTCAGTGGAACAAGCTTATTTTTTCTTCCCTGTTGTTATTTTTAAAAATTTACATATAAATTGAGGAAACGAATGCCACTGCTCAATAGCCTGTTCTTACATAAAATAGTTATAGAAACAGGTAAAGCCATCTGGGTCAGAAAAAGAAATGAGATACTCTGAAATCTGTCGGTCTTGATAACTGGAACCTGGCACTGGGCACTTCCTCTGAAGCAAAACATATGGAAATAGGGAGTCCTGTGGTTCAGGACAGAGACAGGACAGCCCAGCAGAGCTGGGGAACAGGAATAATTTCCATGTGCTGCCTCAGGCCAGTGACCAAATCATTTACACTGTCTGTGCTGACCAGTCCTCTCTGCAGGCAGTGTCCAACCTGCCCTAGGAGCAGAGCAGGGCTCGGGCAGCAGCATCCTGCACCCAGAGGGCACACGGTGCTCTGGGTATGGCAGAGCCTGGGACAGCTCAGAGATGTCCACACGAGTATCTGCCACTGCAGTGCAGGCATAGCCTGGCTTGTCTCTGTCTTGGCTGCTGTCTCCATAACGGGGATAATGGTATTTCCCACAGACACTGTGGGAACTCAGCCATCAACACCAGGGAGACGGGAGATTACGCGGTTTAGCCTTGTCAGGGATACTCTTGTCAGTGACTGCAAGGCATATTGATTCAAGTAATGCAGGATTTAGAGGCTTAAGCCTTCACCGCCTTGCTAAGAAAAAGGCAATTTTAGCTTGGAGTAGCTTGCAGACCTCTCCAGTGAAATAACAGTGGTGCTTTCAGCCTGGCTCCCTCTCTGGCCGTAGGCAGAGGCAGAGCTGCCTTGTCCCAGTAACACACAAGTGCCTTGTCTGGACCCTGCCTGGGCTTTGAGGCCACTCCTGTGTGTCAGTTATCCCAAGGTAATACCATTCCTTATTAACGCTGCAGTCAAGGTTACAATAGCAGGGTTTCAAGGAGGGAGCCTTGTTCAGGTTTAGAGCAGCAGTATTTCGAGTTATTCACACTTTCCTGGTGTGCTTTGCCTTCCATCCTCCTCTCTCTCTCTTCCTCCCTCCCTTTCTCCCTCTCTCTCTCTCTCACATGTAAATGTGGCAGACAGCTCCAGGTCTTATCATTGCTGGTCAGCTTCCCACCCTCCCTGATTACCCCCGTGATGAAAAATTATGTCAGCCACCAAGGAGTGTACCAGAGGTGATATAAATAAATGTATTAATCTACCAAATTTGTGCCTGATACAAGCCCTCGGGGGAATTCAAATGCTGAAAAATGCACGGTCTGAGCTCTCTGCTGTTCCTCCAAGGAGCTCTTGTCTACACTGTGTTTAACACACAAAGAGATGAGGGACTGTATTTTTTAGGACTGGTTTTCCAGCACCTTTCAGGAGAATTATATCACTGAAAGAAAAATTGATGAGACAGAAAGTGCAGCTCTGTATAACAATCCAATCCAAGACAAACAAGAATCCAAAAAGACTTTGCTGAACTACTGCCTACACAGGAGCTGTTTAGTAGCTGCTTAGCATGCTAGCAGGCACAGTTTTCTACTTATTATTGCCTAGAAAACTGCAAATGTCATAGCTTAAGTTGTTGTGTGTATTTCTGGATACAAAGAACAGCACTTCCAGCAACTGCAAGGTAACATAAATTCTCAGCTGGCTGAGAAGGTAAGGTACAAGTTCACACAATACATCATGTCTTCCTGGTTCTGCTTTCTTCCTGTACACAGCTTTTTGAGTTTTATAACTAAGCATAGTGGAAGAAATCCTGCCATCTCTGAAATCAGTAATACAAGTCACAGAGTCCTGTGGATCCACATTCTCACTTTAGATTAAAACTTGTGTTCAGTTCACCGGCCTTAGTAGCACAGAAGCCCTGAAGCCAAAGTAAGAGTAAATCAGTCACATTATTTCTTGTTTCTCACAGAGTATTACCTTTGGAGCCCTGTGAGTTGGTGACACAACACAGATTCAGAGCTTTGTCAGTGCCTTGAAACCAAATGACATGGCAAATCCCTTCTCTGACAACCTTGTACAGCTAAAACACTCTTCTAAGGAATAAAAATGTATAAAATACGGGAGGATAGCTGAGGATCTACTCAGTAATATTCAGAAGTGATGAAAATGGGCAGAGATTAATTTAATTTGAAAAAATTCATAAACTTAATAATTGTATTTTGTTCCATCAGCTTGCCTTGAAACAAAGAAAAAATAAACACCAGACAATGTCAGAAACTGGTGTTAACAACAGACTGTGCTTCACATGTAATTGCCGCCTAAACCTGAACAACTTCTCTGTTTTAAATTCTCTTGATAAAAATGAAACAGAAAAAGGATCTCCTTCTGCTTCTGAATCACATATTACATGTGTTCCCAGTATCCCTGGTGTTCCCAGTATCCCTACAAGTGTGGTTTTAGTTTGATTTTGTTTGAGTTGGATGACCAAGGAAAGAATGAGTTCAAGATACGTGGAGTGTAGCTGCATGCGTATGTGGTATAGCTGATAGTTTGCCACAAGGATAAGACTGTAGCTTGTGATGGGTCTTGCCTACACCCAAAGGTTGCCCTGTCACCCTCACAGGTAATTCTGAGAACATTTGCAAGGACGAGGTGCTGAGCAGACCCCTCCTCCTGCCTGCAGGGCTGGTTCTCAGGCAGTTTCCCAGAGAGTGCCCAGCCTTGGGTTAACCCAGCCCTGGGATGAGCAGAGGCATGGGGAGCCCAGGGCAGCAGGCGCCGGGCCAGGGATGTGTGCCCATGGTCAGCACCCGGGTGAAAGGCGCGGCACAAAGCCAAGGCAGGTCGGGGCGCTTCCTCGGCAGGAGTGTCTGCTAGCTGGCACAGTTTTACCAAGTTTTGGTTTATAGTTATTCCCAAAAGAAACAAGAAATAGTGACACAAAAGTGAGACAACATTACAGCTGGGTAATGTAGTGAGGAAAACACTGAGGGATGGCACAAAGAGGAATATGCTAAGTGAAGAATTGGAACATTATATCTTTCATGTGTAAAACCAGCCAAGCTCTTAAACAGCTATACTTTTAATTTTGGACCATTAAGCTAATTTCCATTGAAAGACTAATCAAATTAACATTTATTTTCCTCCTTTCTCTTTGGCTGCAGCTTTTCTTGTTTTGTTTTGTTTTGTTTGTTCATTTGATGTTTTGGAAGGGTTGTGGCTGGGGAAGAGAGAACTTGGCTTGATTTAAGATGTAAATGCAATTCTATCAATCTTCTCCTCTGCTAATGGTCTGCCTGGGCATTTTAAGGGCATATAGTGAAAAGCAAACTGTGACTGCTAAAGAAAAGCTACCCCCTGCTGTTCCTGTTCATATTTATTTCACAATCAGCCCATTGAAATGGTGTGATTCACACTCTGATGCTGTCGTTGTCTAGCTGGCAAAGTCACTGGAGAATTTAAAGAAGTTTCCCAAGCTGAAAACTAGGCAAACTGCATTTGGGCAAAAAGCAATCTTATCAGCAATGAGAGTTAGTTATATCGCTGCAGTGATCTCTCTTGTTGAGAGCTGAGGCTACCCTTGCAAATGAGAAGCTCTCTTGAAATAAACATCTTCAAAAAACTGAGAACTGTTGCTTTTGAAATGTAAAGTGTCCTTCTGATATCCCTATATTTAGAATACACAAGAGTAAAGTCAGGCTAAAGTCTGCAGGGACAATTTAAATATTCTTTGTTAAAACATAATTTCTCAAACAAATAGCCCAAAAAGGGCAAAAAGCCTGTGTGAGTGCACAAGAGGGAAAGAGGCTTTCCAATTCCCCAGTAATCTTGAGTAAATACTATAGGAAAACCCTGTTTATATTAAATTATCCAGACTTAATATATTCATCACCTTGTAACCAAGCAGCTTGTGTGAAATAATGACTTCCTGGTAACACAAAGACATACAGCTGAAGTTTTAACTTTACTATGTTAATCATGGTCTATCTTCGTGGCAAGTATTACTGTATACCCTTCCACTAACCTAATGTAAACATTTAGGAGTCTGTATCAACACACACAATTAAAAAAAAAAAAAAAAAGCAGATAGCTAGAGACTGGATTAGTGGAGTTAATCAAATCCAATAACACTACATGTTTGTCTATGACATGTCACATAAAATTTCTACTGTGGTGCAAGAACTCATAAGTTGATGATGGAGGATGCAAAAAAAAAATGATACTAAGTTAATTACTACATACTTGCTCATTAATCATGGGATAAATATTAGCCACTAGATAGAATTGCCATGAAATAGATGAATTTAATCTTAGAATGTGTCAGAGGAGTTACAGCCAACAGGGACAAGGAGATATTGGTGCCAATATAAATGCAGGGATCTCAACAGGCATATTGACCCCTTTTGGCCACCCATAGCTGTGGAGGATGAATTCAGATTGCATGGGGTGCAGAAAGAAACAGTGAGAATATTCAGTGGGTGGGAAAGGTGGCACAACACACACATATTTCCCTTCTACCTCTCTTTCCTTGTCACTCCAGTTACTTTTCCAACAGCTGAGTCCTTGCCATGCTCTCCTGCCAAAGCCAGCTCTCAGCTGTGCTCAGGGCACTCCAGACCCATTACAGCCTGCCCTGCTCACAGTCTGCTTTCCCATGGCTGCTGCCGGGAAATTCTGTAGTCAGGGAGGTGTTCCTGTAGACCAGTATGCACATACATCCCAGCCTCTCAAGATCAGGCACACTGGGACTGTAGAGCCCAGGCCATGCAGGAACTCTTCTGTGCCCAGGCCTTTGTATTGGGCTCTGCCTTGGTGGCTGACAAGTACCTGTCACTTTGACTGAGGTGAGAACTGAAGCTGTAGAGGCACAGGACAGTGGCCGAGGGCTTTCCAGGAGAGAACTCACAGCTGTGTGCAATAGTGTCTGGAGGCCTTGGAGTCCAGCCCGGAGTGACAATGCACTGGCCAGAGAAGGAATTATCCCACCTGGTCTGAATGGAGCGTTTAAACTGCTGTGCCAGCAGCACAGTGCAGCTACACAGTGCTCTCAGAAAGGCTGCTTTTGCTCCTGGGGAACATGAAAAGCACATGCACAGGCAGCAAAGCAGCTGCTACACACACATCAACCCATTTTATTCATTAAATATATGCTAACAAAAAAGATTGGCATCAACTTTGTTCACATTAAAAAGATACAGTTCCAATTCTTCCTATTGCATAATTTAGGTACATGAGCTTCTGTAATAACGTGCCAGGCAGAGAATGATAGCATTGCCCACACCATTGTCTCTCTGACACCAAAGAGAAATGAAGCAAATGGAGTCAAAGAAACCAAACACATTCAGGAAAGTATCAAAGTGATCAAAGCAGACTCTTTGATTCTGCTTTACACATACTTTTCAAAGAAGTGTTACATTTCCAAACGCACTCTGTCCATTCTTGATGCCAATAAACCAGCTCTGTTTTGCTTTATGCTTTGATAGGAGTAGGAACAAAAAAAATCTTTAGTGAGTTGCATTTTCTAAGCCTTTCTATCAAGTTTTGAACTTGCTAGGAAAAGGCTAAATGTATTTGTTGTTCTTTGAGGAAGCTGAGCCTTCATTGAGGGAGACCTGGTGTCAGGCCTGAGTGACCCTATAGACAAATCAGCATTTGCAAGCATGAGGAAAAGCTCGGAGCAGATTTTTTGTTCATTTGTATTTAATACTCTTTGTTAGCAGATCAAGCTTCAGGGGAAAAAAGCAACTTACGAGGCATGAAAAAGCATTTTGGAAAAGGTGCCTGACCGTAGTCCTCTTATAGCTGGATGATATTGATTAATTATATGTATCTATTTCCCATTATTTTCCCACAGACATAGACAAAGGTTTCAAGGCACCTGATCTAAATGCACTGGAGGAAAATATTTTTTTTATTTTATCATTTGACCATTAATGATGTCAAGTATGAAGCCTTTCTCATACCCTAGCAGGATGTATTCCACTTCTGTCTTTGTAAAATCAAATTTTCTCTCTGTGCTGCAGTGACTGTGAAGCCCAAGCTGCCCCCAGGGAGGTATTTTGTTTAGCTGTGTGGACACATTCCTCCAGGAAATATTGAAGCCAAACCACACACATACGCACAGGCCCTCTATTAGAAGAATTCAAAGCTTGAAGAGAAAACAAAACCAGTACTGGGTCTGGAATCTGAACTTCAGTGCAGGTTGAATTGTGTTTTCACATTCTTTGTTTTTACCAGCTGGGCTGTGGACCAATACAGGCATTTTCTGAACACAGAGAGCACTGCCCAAGGACAGCCCTATGTCCTCTGGCCATGTCAGAGTGGAAAAAAAAACAATATAGAAAAAATATTTGCATATCCAGCAGTTACTTGTCTCTGCCATGTGTGAACAGACATGGAGAGTGGCAATTGTTGTCATGAGTCAGAGTTTGCTGCAGAGTATGTGGCTCTGGAGGAGAATCATGCAAGTCAGGAGGTAAGAAAAGTCATATATGTATGATTACTCTTTCATGCATTCCTTTCTTTTCCCTCACACAAGGCAGAGCTATGAGAAAAATCAAGTTCTATTTTATTCTTGGATGGAGCCAGATGCTGGCATCCACTTTGGCAGCTGCTGTCAGGAACAGGACAGCTGATACAGTAACTTGATTAAAACTATCAGAGTCTGATGCTCACTTAGGACTTGGCTTCAACCCTGAAGCTGCTATTAGGCCAGAGCCTCTCTGAAATTGTATTACATTCTAGTGCTTTATTTTTTGTTTATTTAACACATTCTTATCTCTCTGTCTCTCTCTCCATCCCCCCTTCCCCCTTTGTTTATTAAACTTATATTTTCAAGATTTTTATTTCTATAACTTCCTTTTTTTGGTAGGTTCTGATCACAGGAACTAAAGACACCAGGGATTTGTGGGCTGCTTGCTCATGGTTCCGATGACCAAACATGAGGACAAACCATGAGATGTACTTGTCCTGCCAGACCCAATGATAGGGGCCCCTCCTCTGCTGCCCAGGCAAAGTCCCTGGGGGTCACAGCCCCTCATGGCAGGGAGTTCCAGGACTCTTTTTCTTGGGGCTCCCTCCATTGCCAGCTTCCCCCAGTGGAGCAGAGGAAGAGCCAGAACGTGGATGGTCCTGTCCTAAGTGAACAAAGGCCAAGAGGTGCCAGTGTTCGATGCTTCAGTGATACAGAAAAACGACTCCACTCATGGTGAAAACATCATGGATGTTGCAGCTTGTTTTACTAAAAGTCTCCGTATCCTCGTTTGGCATTGATTTAATTTTTAATATGGAGCAATTCCTGATTTGGGACCCTGCAGATGTAGCAGAGAACCAGTCAGTAGCCACTCTTCAATACGGACACATAACTGAGCCAATTGGGGATGGCTACGCCTTTTGTGAACACACATTCTTAGGACAGAAAAAGCGAGAGTGTTTCTCTTGCCTTCGGGCCTTGGAGGAGGTAGCGGGCCAGGTCCGGGCTGGCCCCGCTTGGCCCGGTGTGGCTGAGCCTGGGCTGGTCCGGTCCCCCTGGCCCGGCTGGGATTTTCTGTTCCCGGAGCGGTGCTGAGGGGGCTGAGCCCTCACCGGGGAGCCCGCCGGGCCTGTCCTGGGGGCGGCCGGGCCCCTTCCCGGCAGGGCCTGCCGCTCTCTGTTCTAGCAGAGCCACCG
>VYXF01007257.1:88934-103025 GCA_013397295.1 Polioptila caerulea
GCTCGTGTCGGCCCCGAGGGCGACCGTGCAGCGGAGACCAGCACTGAGGGTGGCCCCGTGGTCGGAGCAGGGGGTGGCCCAAGGCCAGGAGCAGCCGTGCGGCTGCTGCTGCTCTAAACTGAGAGCGGAGCGGCCAAAGCGGTGCTGAACAGCCACGGCCACCTCGGCATGGCTCACAATGAACTTCATTTGCTCAGCCGCTTTGAGCCAGCTTTGCTGGGGACAGGACAAAGGCATCGGCTGCAGCTTTCCTTAATTTCAGCGCCCCAGCAGAGCCAGGCCGGCACGGCTCACACGGTGCTGGTGGAGCCCCTGTGGCCAGCAGAGAGGCACGGCGAGCCATGTTCTGATGCTAAGCTCGGACCAGATTAACCTCTCAGCGCTGTAAGACTCTATAAAAACTGTTTTCAATCGATGATAATACTTAATTCTGAGGTCAGTGAAGAAGAAGTTTAATTCTAGATGAAGAGATTGAAGAGAATGCTTTGAGCTTGGATTAAGATTCTTTTATAAGGCTGTGGTAAAGATATATATTTGATATACCAGACTTTTTTTTCCCCCTGTGACTCATAGAAATGCATTGGGGGGATATAGCATTTTAGTACAACTGTGAGCTGAAACACTAGTATTTGAAACAAATAGATATTGCTGTGATCCAATGAGAAACTTGAATAGAGAGAAATGAAAGAGATAAGAAAGATAGTAGTAAAAACCTTTGTTTCCAGAGATAGGTGAAAAAAACTGTATTATACTAAACCATGTCATTCTTAAAAAATAACACCCCAATAGTTGATATGGTCTATGAAAGCAGCTATGTGAAAGCTGCAAGACATGGGAAAGACTTTGCCACTGCGAATAGAATTTTGTTTTTTCAGGCGGCTGATTTGTTTGTGACAAAGCCACAAGAAAGCTGTTTTCTTGTGGAAAAGTCTCCATAGGATAGCAAGAGAAACTCTTCTCCCTGAGTGAACTGAAAAAAAAAGACTATTTTAAAGGTAGTAAACTGACTGAAAGTCGTAAGTTTTATCTTTGTATTATCAGTGAGAAAGTAGAGTTCTGAAAGTTAATTCTAATTTTCTTATTATTGTTTTCCCCTTTGATTCTATTAATAAAGTTTTCTTTATATGTTTTCAAGTTTAAATCTGCTTTACTTTTTTTTCCTTTTAATCCTATCTCACAGCAGAAAATAAACCTCAACATTATTTGGGGCATTGGCCAGGAAACCAAATTAACCCTCAACACACTGCTAGGTAGAAAAAAAGTTTTTATAAGTGTTTTGGGCAGCGTTGAACACACCATCATTTATTAGCAAAGGAGTTTATTAGAATTCTATTAGTAATTAGAAAGCAGACACTTAAAAATTAGGATAAGACTAATGTAAATGAGGATGTTTATTTCCCCTTCAGATTATTCTGGTGCTTAAGCTAGCATTAAACAGTAGATGTGACAACTATATTCTTAGAGGAAATACAAAATAATTTTGGGTTAGACTGCTGATGCTGAGAGATTCTTGCTACAGAATTGATGTATAAATTGCTTGAACATCCAGTGCAATCCCTGGAAGACTTTCAGCTGTGTTAGAGACCAGTATCAAATGCTGACATTTTTCCCAGAGAGAGCACTGATTAAAAGATGATTGTGTTCTTGGGGTAAAACTCAAAGTTCACAGCTTGCTGGTGAATTTAGTAAGGGCACTCTTTGGCTCAAAACTGTGAGCATGTGTGTGCCAAGAGCATAAAAACACACAGAAAAAGTTGTGGGCAGATGCTTGTGTACAACTACCCACTCAAGTGAGGTATGCTGAGGCGGACTATCTGCTGGAGCTTTTAATGCATAATGCAGAATCTTCTTTAATAAATCATGTGGCCATTGGTCCTTCTGAGACATAGATGCCTTAGGGACTGTGAAGTTTTCTTGCTTTTTTTTTGTTTATGCATGCCTTTTTGTTTTAATTCCTTTTGTCTTTTGGCTCACAGCCTCCAGTGAGCGAATGAAATCTACTGTTAGTGTAACTAGAAGATATGGTGAAGCACAGAATAAAAAGACAGTAAATGTCATTATCTACTACACTGCTGAGGGTTGGAGACTGATTTCCAGATGACATATGTTGTTAGCACTGCTGTATGGATTACAGTTTAGGGGGCAAAGCCATAGATCAAGACTCCCACTGGGCTAGAAGCTGTGTAAACATGTGGTGAAAGGATGATCTCTGGGTCACAGAACTTTGCTGTAACCTCTGCACACTTCTCTGTTTAACCTACTGCCGTTTTTCTCTGCAGGTTGTTTCCTTACAGTCCATTAATAATGATGTATTTGCTTGTCTGACAGCTGCATGCCTGCTTAGCATTTGTTTCATGAAATCAATAAATGAAAAATGTCTGTGTTAATAGGGTGGATTTCTCACTGTTGTGTCTACTGGCATCAATGAATCACCCCTTCTTGAGACAGCACACTGAGAAGGTACTAAAATTTGTCTCCCTTCTGAGAGCACACACATACATCTGAAAAAGTCTATAACTGGTTTGGTGGTTTTGTGTACATGGGATTTTCAGACTGGCCATCTCTTCCTCCAACAGTTCCCCCTAGAAGAAGAAATGTTGCTTTTGGAGTTTATTTCATCAGGTAATGTTGGCTGTATCAGTCTTTCTAAACAGTTTCTCCTGTTTGGGTTTAAATCCAAAAAGCAAACTCTTTCTTTGTACTACCACTTCAGTATCTGGTCCAGAGAACAGAGGACTTTCACAGCACAAAGAACTTGGCTACCCTGCTCCAGCTCATGTATTCAGCTTCAGAAGGCCTCAGCTCAGTTCCTGTCACTTTAATGTCCATAATTCTCTAATGGAGGCTCATTTGGCACTGGACAGACGAGCCCAGTGCCAGCCACTGGACTGTGCCACATGCTTGAGAGTTGTTTTCTTCTCTGTGGTGGCTTCAATCTTGATGACAATGAGGACTGAAAATGAAATATTGTGAGCTGCTGTCTTGCTGAGATTGAGGATGAAAACCCTGAGGGCATGGGGCAGCGGGAGAGCACAGAATGAACTGTGGACAAGCAATCATGGTGGCAAATGACCAGCGAGCTCTGCACTGAATAAAGCAAGCAAGCAAACACAAGTTGTGCATTCAAGCAAGCATGAGCTGTGTGTTCAATGCTGCCTAAAGAGAATTTCTGGTCTTATTGGCAAGAAAGTATTTTCACATAATAAAGCAAGAAAATACATATTCAGATGTGTTTCAAGCATGCACAATGCCACTGGCTTGGAATGTATCTATTCAGCACCTGAACATACCACACCTCTTTGGGTACAGGCAGCATATAAATCAAAGCCAAAAATAAATTCATTGATTGTTTCACCATATTTTGCTCTGATTTTTACAATTTTGCCTCCTTTTCTTCCCTGTGTAATATTCAATTTCAAAAGCAGCTTTTAAAGCACCTTTAATAATTGGGTTAATGTGTGCTTCAGTAACTACACACACCTAGAGTCTACATACTAGGATGGATATTGCTGGAGACTCATTTTTCCCTTGGTCAGTGCAGAATAGGAGGTGTATTCTGACTCCTCTGCACATACTATCTTCCCAACAGTCCTGTAGTATTCTTAAGAAAATGGGATGCTTTCTGGTCTATTTATTTTCAGTGGTTGGCTGAAACCAAATTGCTTTGAAACCAGTAAGAGCCCATATTTGCTCCCAGATTGCTGCCATGCCCATGGGTCATAGTAGATCAGCATGAGCTGGGGTGTTTGGCCCCTCACACTCTTGCTGTTACCCCATTCTTGTGAAATGACTCAGATGGAAACTGCCTGGATTTCTGGAAAATCCCCATTAGTGAGCACACTCTCAAATAATTTCTCCTGGAACAAGCTCCAGTGCCCTGTGTGAGAAAGGGTCACTTTTGGGCTCATAGCAGGAACAGTTAATATCAACAAACTTCACAAACAACATAATTTTATATCAACATTTTCCTTTCTGTGTTTTTTATCCCCCTCCAAGGGCTGTCAGTTGCTCTATTGAAGATTCCTGTAATTTTAGCAATAAGGCACAGCAGGCTCCTTTCAATCAACAGCAGCAGTGTCACAGCAAGAAACAGTAACACATTTCCCTCCAAGCAAGCACACTCTGACTTCATTCATGCACACAAATGTGCTCCAAATTCCAAATCACCATCTCCCAGCCCAGCAAGACAAAGGCTACAAACTGAGTTGAAACAAAACAGATAAGCAAGATAAAACATTTTCTTCCTGTAGAAAAATAACCCAAATATTTGCACTTTGCCTACCTGCAGGAGCTTTTGTTCCTTCCCATGGTCTTGCTGCAGTTTCTCCTCTCCAGGCTGAGAGGTAAGCCCTTTGCAGGGTAAGCATCACGCTTCTTTGACCTGCAAACTTCTCGTGCTTGTCAGGAGACATGAAGAGACTCCTACTTTTGGGAACTGTGATACCAAATGAAACAACTTTTACAAGCTGCCTTCAGTGATGCTAGTCAGATTTTGGTTTCTGAGTAATGGAAGTAGGAGCCATGTTTTCTTCAGCTTCTTTAATTTCCAGTTCACCATTTGCAGCACTACTTTAGGATAATTTTCCATCTTGAAGATGCAATGGGGCTTTCCTTATGGAAAATACACACACAGGCAGAACAATGGATGTGGCAGGTGGCAGTCACTGCTGAGCATTGACATTTCTAAATCTCATGAATGTTTGTTCAGAAGCAGAAGAGGCAAACACCTTTATATGCACATAAAAAAAGGACCATCCTGGAAGCAAGATTAATTTTTAAGGCTCTAACAGGAATGATAATTGTCTATAAATGTCATGATTCACACAAATGCACTCTAAACCTATTTTCAAATATTCTTAAAGGGAGGTAAAATCATAAAATTAATATAAAAATCACATATTCCATTGTGTCACCAGTTGTAGAAAATTTTGTGTATTTGTTACTGTACTACTTCCTCTCTCCATTCTCTTTCATGAAAGAGTCCAAGAATATAAAAAAGAATTCAGGAAAAATATAAAATAAATGGGCTTGAAGGGTGAAGAGCACTGAAGGTTACAGCAGATTTGAAAAGTCTTAAAATCTAGACCAAGTTGTCATAAGTCACATTTCTGTATCAGGACAGGAGAAATTGGATCCCCAATCAGTGTTGGTTGTCTTTTTTCTCTTCTTTCCTGAGTGGTTGTGTCCTGAAAAGTCAGAAAAATATCAGACATATAAAATGACTCTTTACTTATAGAAAAGTTTAATTACTTTTTAATTATAATTTTTTAAAGGCATAAAAAATGCTAACATTAAGATATTATAAAAGCATAATTTTACCGTAAATTTAACCTTTGACAGAAATTTATTTCCTGAATTTAACTAAGCCATCACACAGATTTTTCAGAGGAGACCAGTGCTATAATGTCTGAATAAAATAGACATGCAGAATAATAAGGAACCTCACATTTTAAGGACTTACAATTGCATCAAATCAATGGCATCTACAGAGCTGCATATACTTGGAATCCTAGAAAACCCCAGAGAACATGAGCAGAGCAAATTTTCCCCTTCTGTGCTGACTAGTCGATGTAGAAAGAGCTCCTTCCCCTTCCTAACCAAGCATGACTATACCAAACTGTGTGTCCAATTGTACTTTAACATGAGAAAAATTGCTGTTGTGAATGTATGTTATCCTGCAGGATTCTCCCCAGGAGCCAAACTCATTTCTCACAGCTGACTGGCTCCCAGGGAGAGCTGATGTATCTGGCAGTAGTCTGCTCATCACCTGCACCCATGCACGGTGCTTCAAATAGCCTGCCTCTCCTGGTACTTTTACACATTTTTCTGTTTGAAACATTGAATATAAATTGAGATAAGCTGGAGTGTAACATGGAACTAAATGCTGTTGTGACTGTAAATAACAAGAGAGTTTTATTCATCACTCTTTTTTCCATAAGTTGCATTTTCAGATTATTTTCATTTTTTTAGAGAAGAAGTGAAGAAAGAAAGAACAGGTAAACTCTGCAGTTTGGCTAATGATATGTTGCTTCATGCTCATGACAATGACAGAAACATTGGGGGTATGGGTTGGGAAAGGAGGAGAGAGGAAAAGAAATCATGAAACAGGGGCTGTAACATCTAGAGGCCTGGAGATGTCTTCTCTAGCTGTATTAACAATCAGTTCAGTGCTGTTGGACCAGATCTGGAGTGGGAAAAAGTTGGTGCTGAAGCTGTAATATCCATACTGTGTGAGTCTTTTTGGGGTTCACTTGGATGACCTCTCTTCTGGTGCCATGGGCTGAATGCCCAGTACCACCAGGCTGCACAGGGTGCACTCCTGCAAGGCACCTTCTGGGTCTGGTGCCCCACAAAGGAATCCAGAGTTGGATTGACTCAGCTGTGAGGTTTGCTTGAAAAGTGCATGCCAGTGTCAAACCAAAGCAGCAATGTCAATGTAGCCAGTGCTGGGGGACAAAAATGCACCTGGTCACAGTCCTAAGGACATGTTTGTTAAGGGCATCTCTGCAGTACTTTCACTTGAGGGAAATCCTAGAGCTGAGAAGTCAAATATACCTTGATGAAAACCTTATTAGTCCTTTTTTTTTTTTTTATTTAACTTATGCATGATTGAGGGGTGAAGGGGCTTAGTGTGTTGATGGAAATATATTTTAGAGAGACTGGCAATGACTTTGGCTCTGACAGACAGCTGGACTCCTGTGTTAATTGGATATTATTCCAGTGCATGTAATAGCAATAAGCAGCAAAATGCTTTCCCATGCCTATGTGTGAGCAAAGGTAAATTACAAGGTGTCAGATGCATAATTCCTGCTATTTTTCGTAAGGTGCAATTACACACCTTTAACTTTCCAAACCCATGTAGTTCTCAAGCACCACTAAGCCTCACTTGCACAGCACACTTAAGCCCATCTCTCCTACTTTGTCTCTTGCACCATTCTATTGCACAGATTACAGCCTCGTATGCACATACTGAATGAACATACAGCAAATCTCTTTATGAGACAAGGGCAGAGAGGTGTGATTAAATCTGAAGAAGCACAAAGCAAACAAAACAGAGGAAAATGTAAACATCTTTCTTAGGACTACAGTGTTGTCCTTTAGTATTTTTGTCCTGAAAATTATTAGCAGTATTTATTTTTTACCCTCTAAGCATTTAAGGTAGTGCAAAATAATAAAATTACGGATTTCAAGAGCCCTTATAAAACCCTGGATTCTCATTTATTTTTTCAGCAGACACACAAAAATCTTTAAATTTTATCCATTTGCTCTGTAAATTGAATGTGAATTTTTCCCCCCTTTGCTGCAAACTTGAACAATTCATGAATGCATCTATCTAGGCTTTACTCTGACACATTTTAGCAAATGGAATGAGTTATTCAGTAACTAATGTTTTCCATTATTTTATACATCCAATTATTGTTGATAACAGTTCATCCAGGTGCCACTTTTGTGAACAATTGATTTTTCTTTCTTTCATTTCTCGGCTACCTGTGTTCAAAACCATCATGGTTCCTCAACTTGCATGATTTTATCTACTGAATTCAGCAGAGGACTTCAGTTTTCAAATAACAAGCTTATATTTTCTTATCACTGAGATGAGAATACATGTCTTGAGCAGCTTTGGATTTTTATATCCAAATTAAAAAAAAAAACAAAAACAAACACAAAACCAAAATGAGAAGGTGTAACTACACTCCTGAGAAGAAAAGAAACAAGAGAGCTGTAAGTCACCCTGGCACTCCTTTTTAAGTGTTTTGCCTTAATAGCCCAAATGTAATAGCTCTAAAAGAGCAGCCTCTTAACTATTCTTCAAAGTAGGGCTCTTCATCACTTGAGCTACTTTATGAGTTCTTGAAAGACACACTGCAGGCTAGGAAAGATTGGGAAGTCTATAATTTTACATCAATCAATGCTGCTGATAAATTACTAGTCACAAGAAAGGACGTGACAAAACACAATGGGACAAGTTATTAATGGAGAATCCCCAGTGCTCCAGATACAGCCATATTACATGAAGAGAGGAAGAAAAAATCGTTAAGCAATAAAGCTTATTAAACAGCTAAGATTGAGGGGAACATAAACCACACAGGGCTGTGAAAGAACGGCTGAGCTATTACAGTGCAGGGTAATGGCAGCACTGCTGAGCAGCAGAACAGCAGAGCAGGCTGCCCAGGAAGCACAGATCCTGTATGAACTCCTTTGGAATACCTAGCTGTGGGGAGGGGCAGGAGGTAGGTTAGGTGCTGGGACCACCTAAAGAACTCTCTAAAGAAAGGACAGGAACTCCAGACGTTTCCATTTGTCCCTTTCTTTAGTCACTAGAAGTCTGCTTTGAAAAATATACTTTGTACATGAAAACACCTGGTGGAAAGACAAAGAAGTGTGTAGCAGTCACAGACCATGAGTAGCAGGACTGGAACATGAGGATCCCAAGTCACAGTTTCATGCCCAGGCTGAATATGCTCAATATGATGATGTTGCAGTATATTGATCAGACAACATCCTGTGGTCTCCCAAGTCTTTTGTCTTATACTTGTTTGGACAACCTCAGAAGGCATAGAAAAATTCCTTTCCAACATCCCAAACACAAAACCAAAGGCTATGATCAAAACCTGCACAGCCAGAAGATATTTTGTCTCTGGTTCTTATTCTTGTTCATGTTCTTGCATACAGTAAAGACCAATCTCTTGACTTTTTGTTATACTTTTTTTGGTCTTACATCACTTGACTCTTCTCCACCACAGCTGTTTCAGACCAGAGTATTGCCAGGGATCTTAAGAGGACAGCCACACATAATCTTGCAGAAAGATGACACCAAGTTTCTCATATTCCAGCTGTACCATTGGGGTTTGCTTTCTCACACCCTGGACTTCAAAACTTCAGTCGTATCAAGAAAGGTAGTTAGGAAAATCTTTCACAAGTTTTCCATGCTACTTCTGTGATGAGGGAAATAAATAATGCATACCACATTGAATTACACAGAAAGCAGGTAAAAGCTCCAAAGGAACAGAATGCTCTCTATTTTGAAGTGATTTTTGCTATCTCACTGCAGTGAGAATTGCTTAGGATTTATCAATCTGAGATTCAGTGTAACAGTGTCAAATCACAAGATGAGCATAATGGACCTGATCAGGCTGTGACTGAAGCCAATTGCAAAAACACAACTCGATCGTAATATGTCCAAACTGGGGCCAGCATTTCTGGACCTGGAATTATTTTTGATCTTAGATTCCAGTAACAATTTTGTTTTCACTCCTTGAATAGGCACAGGAAGTTGACCTACTTTTGATAGACAATCAGCTTCTGACAGACTCCAGTGGGTTGGGGACTCTTTTGAGAGCCAATGCTTGAATTGTGTTTGCTGTGCAAGTAGGCAATTTAATCTCACTTGATTACTTGGCTGGCATCCCAGTATTGTACAGATAAAGTATATATGATTAGTAAGACTAGAACTTAGCTAGAAGCCCAGCACTAAACCTGCTGTTATTAGGACCCCAGAGTATTTGATGTAGCACAAAACTGGCTTCCCCCTCTTTGTCTTTTTAGGTTCTGTACAATTTTTTTTTTCGAGTTTTGCTCTAATATACTACTTACTCACACTTCCTTCTTCCTCTTGCCCTTTATGTCCTTTCAAAGGTTGTAAAAATCTTCTGTGATTTCCTAAGCTTGGCTGGGACTAACCACTTTCTTTTTCTCCTGAAAGAAGGCTGAAGATATAGCAGGTCTGAGTAAATGGTCACTGTTGTGGTGTTGTGTAGTTGTGTTGTGTTCACACAGATGCAATGCAAATGAAGGATCTGGCTGTCAGCCTTTTACAAATAACCCTTAGTGAAATCTGTCAGCCTCGCTGTAAAATGGATGATGGGAACAGGAACACTCACATTCTAACCATGAGATTTGATTGTGCAAGACTGGTCCATGAATTTACTCCATACTGCATTATTTTGGCTAGATGCTTGCATCCTCACACAAATCCATGCCTGGTGACCCACACTGGGATTAGTCCAAAACTCTGTTATGCTTTGAACTGGTGTCTTGGGGAATAGAGATGGGACTGCTGGGGGAGGAACAGTTGGGAGAGCAGGTTGTGAAGCCAAACTAATCCACTCTCTTCCAGCATTGTCTTAACCTTGGCAAAGTAAAGGAAACTTTGGTCTGTTCTTGGACCAGTTGTTGGAAGCTTTGATCTATGCTTGAACTTATGCTCTGTCTCTTGCACGGATATGCCAGATGATGCCAATTAGACTCACTGCTTTTCACAGTAAATCTCAATAAAACTCCATTATTTTGATAGAGTCTTAGGAAAAAGAGTTTTCTCCAAATTCATCTGGAGTGAAATAGGAGTCAGTCAATTTGCACAGTCTCTGGCCTTTCTTGGGATACAGCAAGCACCTATGCCTCAAGAGGAACTAGAAGATTCTAGTACTTAAGGTTCTTGCCTCTTGCTTGGTTCTTTAGCAAATACTCCCACTGCATAAATTCTCTAAAACAAAAATAAATATGAGCAGAGGCCGTGTTTGGAGAGTAAACTATGGAAAGACAAATTTTTTCTTCTGATTTCAGCATGTTCTGCCTTTTTTCACATTCTACTGATCTGAAAGGGGTCAGAGGAGAGCATATGTGGTTTGGAAGCAGAGTTTGAGTAGATTTACCATTGCTTCAGCTGACATGATGAACAGCCAAAGTGAGCTTACTGCCGTCCTGTGCAAAGTCAAAAAATAGAATAGAATAGAACAGAACAGAACAGAACAGAATAGAATAGAATAGAATAGAATAGAATAGAATAGAATAGAATAGAATAGAATATCCTACTGGTTTCAAAGGAGGGGAAAACTCAACATCTTTCCTTATAAAGTAATCATAATCATAAAGGTAAAAGATGTTATTTTAATATCTTCTTTGTTAACTCCAGGATAGTATTCAAACACAAAAATGTCAGTGTAAACAGTCTGCAATTTACAAATATTAGCATATCAACGAGGTATGCTGTGAAATCAAGAACTGTAAGGTCACCCTCACCCCGTAAGTCTCATCAGAAACATTTTAATATAAAAGCTGTAATCACAGAATTACTGGCTTTAAACCACTGAATTCCCTTAGGGAAGTTTTATAATGCAAAGGAGTGTAATCATATTTGATTTTCTTTATTGCTAACACTGCATGGAGATATGAAAAAATCGCTATTAATCTAAGCCAGACAACATAGGCCTTAAATGAAAATGTAAAACAATATCTTAAAATTATGTTCATGCTGATTGCAGGAGGAAGGGGGAAAGAAAAGAGAAGGGAGAAAAGAGCTTTATTAGACTGTTCTTTTTCCCTACTGTGTTTTCTGCGTAAGTTATGCAGCAGTTACCTGCTAAAAATAAAATGTGGTTTTAAGTTTAGAACTTTGTTTATCTCAAGAAAAACTTGATTCTCTTTTCAGTGAAAATACAAGCGTGAGAAATTTGGTTTGGTTTTGGTCTTGCAAGACTTAGAAACTGCTTGCAGCTTAGAAATCTCTGTCCCAGAAGAGTAAACATTTAATTGTTCTGAGAATTCTCAGGCTTTAGAGACCTTTACTGATATGCACGATGTTATGATAGAGAATTTCAGACTTATTTCTAGTTTACAAAAGCAACTAGAAAAAACATATGAATGAGTAATTGTTCTTGAAGGGTTGTTGCTAAATTTGAAGCAGACATGATGGAATTCAGATCGTTCTGAATATTTTTAAGAAAAAAGATACTGGAGTTATGCATCTGTACAGAGTTTAGCATGCATTCAGGGTTCCAAAGGACAAAGGGGAACCCAGGACCATGTGAATAAACAGCCCATGTGTCCAAGGCTTGATATTACTCATGTCAAAGGTATTGGAACACTGCCACTGGTTTCCATGAGTCTTTGCTGGGCTCTGAGCACAGATCTAAGCTTAGTACCACTGGAAACCACTATGGAAACTAATGCAATGCGATTTGCCCAGCTNCAAAAACATTGATGCTCCCAGGAAGATGATGAGTATCATAAAAACACATCTTAGTTCAGAGCAAACACACTGATGCAAAGAATACATTACATTGCTTTCAGAACAGTAAACCAAACAATTCTTGTCAGACTATTTTTTTTTTGGTCTGTTTCTATAGAAAATGACTGTGAAGGATAATGTCTGGCACTACTCAAGTGCAAGAGTATATAATGTTATCAATTAATAAAAAATAATGTCTCATCAATATTTTATTACTAAATGTAAATTTTTCACATCTCACATTAACACAGCATGCCATTTGTCTTAACCTCCTAGCTATGCTGAGGCTTAAACATAAGCCAGAAAAAATCAAGGGCAGATTTATTGCAAAGCTGTCAAAAAGGAGTAAAAACAACACACCAGTCTAGTTGGAGTGACTAATTAATGGATAAATACAACTCATTGTTCTGTAAATTGTTAGAAGTGGTTTGGTTCATGATGGGCCTTGTCATATGAAATCAAGAAAGTCATCTCAAAACTCATTAGACTTCTGGTCTATGTGAAGCAAGTCAGATGTAAAAAAGAAATAGAACAACTCTTGGAGGCAGTTTTGAGTAGTTTTTAGTTGACTTGTATTTTCCGCATGCAATGGAATACAAAACTGCTCCTGCTTATCCCTCATATCTATATATTCTATGCATGGATTTCTTGTGTGTAAAATGATCAGCCTGGGGACTTACTGGCAAACTAGTTCCTCATGCTATTTGGGAGGTCATTCTAAAACACTTCCATGTGAATTGAAGCAGTTAGATTGACTGGAGCCCTTAGCTCAGGCAGAGGTTAGTCTTATCAGCTGAAATGTAAGTGCAGTCCTCCTTGTTCCCGCTAAAGAAAATGCATTAACATCAAGCACGGTGTTGGCTAGCTAACCCAAAAGAGAGCTGAAGGTCTGTGTCTTCTAAGTATTGTTGCTGTCTTCTGGCTGAAGGAACACAAACTCAGTAACATCACATTATTTCTGCTTCTGACTGCATGACTAAATCTTTGAATGGGTGAGTAATAAACACAAGAATAACAAAGAGTAAGTCATGCTTTCCAGACTCCAATTTAGGAATAATAATGGGTTAAAGTTTTGAAAGCTTCCCTATTTTGCAAATGCTTTCACATGAAAATAATGGCAAACCAAATAATTTAAGTAAAGAGCATCAGCAGGTGATGTGATCTGTCCATATCTACTTATGGAAAAAATATCATCATGTCTAAATTTATCAGTTTTCTGGGTTTGTAGAGGCTGCAAGTTCTAAGTTCTCAGCCACACAGCGTAAGGTCTTACCCACTTCATTTAAGTCTAATCAGCCTTTCCCAGAGAGGTTATAGCAGCATTATATTGGGTTCAAAGACAGGTGATCAGAGTAACTAAGGCAGGCAAAAATCATATGCAAAGAGACTGAAAGTTCTTCTGCTTTGTAGTATTTGTTCTTGGGCTTTCTAAACAGCTATACTGAAAGAAAGGTGATAAATATTACAGGAGAATGGTAAAGCCTTTCTGCCTCTATATATGGAAATACATATACCCTGGCTTCAGGCTTCTACTCCTTCTCCCTCTTTTCCCTGTGTAACAGTGAAGAAGCAAAAATGCAATTTCAATTTGATTTTCTTTTTTTTTTTTGTCTGTGGGTTTCCCCTTCAGGAACTGGAAAGGCTTTGACCTGGATACAGTATTAATATAGATATTTAATTTTTTAACCTGTTTACCTTTGAAGGAAGTGCCAAACGCAATTGTTTCTACTTCACCTCAAAAGTTGCTAACGGTAGAATTTTTGTAAGGGAGTGATATAGTGATTTCTGTCTATAAATATCAACAGCAAGCCTAGAAAACTCTCATTGTTTGCATGTGGCAGGTGATCTGTGTTATCCCTTACCAGAGCTGGCAGTTTTCCCTAATGAACTTTTAGAGGGAAGTGATTTCCAGACACACACGTGTATGCATGTACATGTACATATATTTACCTGTGTCCATCTCCACACACACACACACGTACACATGCACACCCGTGTTTATTTGCCCGTGTCCATCTCCACACACACACATGTACACCTGCACACCCGTGTTTATTTGCCCGTGTCCATCTCCACACACACAC
>VYXF01007257.1:104537-139508 GCA_013397295.1 Polioptila caerulea
GTGCGCTGCCCGGGGAAGCGGCGGGAGAGCCCGCCTTTGTCCAGCCATCCTCACCGGGAGAGTGAGTGGCTGCTTTTAGGCACAGCCTCAAGTCTAGCACATCGTCAGCTGGGGTTTAAGCACATGGCAGGTAACTTCAAACCCGCGTTTATGAATGGGCATAGTTTTTTGAGATGGATGCCCACGTTTTTAGTTTTGTTTATAGTCGTCTCTTTGCCCACCTGCCTGTTTTAAATGGTGATGTCTCTCTTATTCTATACTTCTTCCATCATCTTTACGTTCTGAAACTTTTTTTAGCATGTCCTATTACACCGAATTTCTACTCCCTAGCTAGATAAGATGTCATAAGAAAGTGTACCTTATGAAGTTTGTGGAAGGCAATAGAAAAGTTTGCCTAAAGTGTGGTATTTCTTTGCTCTTTATGCATTTCAATGTAATTTTCCAATGTAGACGGTATTTAGTTTTAATTATGTGAATGCATTTCAATTAAAATAATTTTGGATCTTGAAGCAGAGAGAACACAGCAGTCTTAGAAAGCAGATATTTGTATATTAACATAGAAATGTTTTTATTGTTACTTATAGGATAGACGTTGCTGCCTATCTGGACAATGAGTGCCTAATTTTGAGGAACTTCCCCAGAAGTTCCCAATATATTTTATTAGTAAGTGATTGTGCCTTAATAGACTCACATGGTTTTGGCTTCCTGGGTTTCATAACAAGTCAAAAACGTGTGTTCTGCCCTATATGCTCAGGGCACATGGAGATATTTGTATTGTTTTGCTAGTAGACGGGAAACATCTAAATGTGTGTAAAGTGCTTGACAGGGTGACTACATCTTTACTCGCATTTAAGATGAGATTGCCATTTCCTATTCCTTGGCAAAGCATGATGAAATGTGGTTTACAACATTCCATTGTTTGTGTGGGGAATGGGACAGATTGTCATTTGTGTATTGTGGAGCCATAGTTGCCATTTTCTTGTACTGAAACAAAATTTCAGACCTTTACCATAGTGAGAAAGAGCCCCCCTTACCTCCCCCAAGAAAAGCCTCAACCATGCACAAAACCTTGAGGTAACTCACTGAGAAGTACTCCAGAGTGAAAGCATGCTGTTAGGCATGTCTTGTCTAGACACCCTAAGTTAAAGCATACCCATGCTCCTGCCTTTGAAGACTGCTAACTGGGCTCTCTCGAGTTAGCAGTTTCCATGAATTATTACCACCTTTATTTTTTTTTCCCCATGGTACAAAATTGTCAGTTTTTGAACAAAATGAACAAAGTTCAATAGTAAATTATTGCAGAAATGCCTTCATGGCACTTAGTTCTCTCTCCAGAAAATATTTCTGCAATGCAGCCATAATCAGCAGCTAATAAAAAAAAAGCACATGAAGTGTTTATGGATTTCAATTAGGTCATTATTTATTATTTGCATGGCTTTGTTTTTTTCTGAGGTCATTTTCCCCTTTATGAATGTTCCTAACATAATCTTTTATTCCTCTTAAGATATTTTGCTTGGCACAATTATCTAGTTCAGTAGAGTCCATTGCTTTTGAAAAAATAACCCATTTCCAACAGTACTTACAAAATATTATTCAGGATGGCATTTTCCCAAGTACCTAAACAATACGGAGAAATATTTCCTCTTTGAAAATGTATCTTACAGAATTTAATACAAAATGAAGCTGTTTTTTCATATTCCCACTAGTAGCCATAAAAGTTACCATTTCCACAACATTAGACTCAATAAGTAATAAAAAAAAGCTAATTAAGAAGTATAACATGAGAAAGTGGATTTGTTCCTTGAGATAGAATTGCTCAGGATGACAATCAATTCATAGACAACTTGAATAGGTAAATTGTGCATGAAGATGTAGGAATATTAGAAGCTAATCTATTTAGTGTATTGTATATAATGACACAGCTGCATCTTAAAATTATAAAAATGAGCAGAAAAAAGTATTTCCATTTTATATCCATGCATTTTTATGATGGATGTAGAATAAAACATGCATTTTGGAAGTAAAGATTTAAAACCATTCATCATCACCTTGGAAATTGTAGAAAAATGTTACTTAGTCAATGTATTAGTTAATAAATGAATATATGGAAATAGTGTGTGAAGAGCACCCAGGTCCTACCTGACAAGCCTGTGGGGTGTCTGTTCCAGAGCTACAACTCCTGCTTTCTGATGAGGAGAGGTGCTGACCCATTGAGTAGATCTAAAAACTATAAGCTGTCTGTAGGCTCCCCTCCATGCTCAGGGTAATAGAAAAATGTTCTAGAGAACCAGAAGCCTGAACTATGTACTAATAGTCCCCAGTTATTATAGCAAATACAACACAACATTATCATGCACTAATCTTTTTAAAGACAGTAATGCATACCATTTTTTACCAGCAACATTAATTCTCTGTGTTCCATTTTTATTAGAAGGATCTTCCAGAACTTCACTCTTTAAATGGTTAGAAATATCTGTTTTCCTGACTAGGTTTCTTAACCTACTTATAAGATTCGTGTTTAATTCAAGTTTTTGTTAGTTTAAAATGCTCTCCCCCTCCAGGATTATTCTGGGGCTTTGATAGACAGCAAAAATGTCCCCTCTCACTCTTTGATTTGTAGGGAAACCTTTTCTATTTTTCTTATACTTCTACTGCTCTTATTTCCTGTGCCCTGCATCTGTCGGCATTTGAACCTGTCTTGGTTTCACACAGATAACCCAAATTATACACAGAACTGTAGGTAAGTTTAGACCTTGTGTTGGAAAAAATACATCCTGTTCTCTACTGGAAATAAGTTCTAGTACAGCCTATAATTACCCTTTTCATGGATGTATCATGTGGACAGTTCTGTCACCCTGTGGTCAGTGCCCTGCTCAATAATTTTCACTGATGAACTCCAATCCACATTAGAAATTTTTGGTGTTCCTATGTATGTGGCCTTTTGCAGGACTGAATTTTGGTCGATTTCCATTATTAATAGTCTCCTTTCTTTGCAACACTCTAATTCTTCTTTATACAATGTTTTAAGTTATGACCGCTCTGATCAGCTCCATGTCAGTTATCAAGACCACTGAACACTTTGTGTAAGTATTCAGCTGGATCATATCCAGACTTAATCTTTGCTGTTAACCCCTGCCAGCCTGGTATTTCCCATTTCTAAATAATACTTTTTTTCTGTGTTAGTGCCATGGTTTAAGCCCAAGCAGCAACTCACTCAGCCCCACACAGCCACACGCTCCACGCAGCTCACTCCCCCCAGGTGGGATGGGGGAGAGAATCTGAACAATAAAAGTGATGAAGCTCATGGGTTGAGATGAAGACAGTTTAATAGGGAAAGCAAAAGCTGTGCACACAAACAGTACAAAACAAGGAATTTATTCACTGCTTCCCAGGGGCAGGCAGGTGTTCAGCCATAGCCAGGAGAGCAGGGCCCATCACATGTGATGGTGACTTGGGGAGACAAATGCCATCACACTGAATGTTTCCCCCTTCCTTACCCAGCTTTATGTACTGACCACGAAGCCACATGGTATGGGATCTGGTGTGGAATGTCCCTGGGTCAGCTGGGGTCAGCTGTCCTGGCTGTGCTCCCCCAAGCTCCTTGTGCAGCCCCAGCCTCCTCACTGGTGGGGTGGGATGATGGACAGAAAAGACCTTGGCTCTGTGGAGGGCTGCTCAGCAATAGCTAAAGCATCCCTGAGCTACCAGCACTGTTTCCAGCACAAATCCCAGACACAGCCCCACACTAGCTGCTCTGAAGAAAATTAATTCTATCCCAGCCAAAACCAGCACAGATGCCCACCTTGCCTTTTGTCAATTTATCTTCATCTTATTCAGTTTTGCTTATACTTTCTTACATCTCATTCCACTGAAACTGAGAAAAATTAAATTTAAGCCAAGTCTATCATCTACAAAATAAGTTTACCATCAAGGAGAAATGTCTGGTTACTCATGCAAAAAACTTTTAGTAAAATCATGCTGTATTTATCTCGTTCTTTTCTTAGCCTAGGTTAAGACACAACAACAGCTAGGAATACTCCAGGGAACAGAGTCCTTTGTTTGCCTAGACCTTGTACTGTGGATAAAGATATAGAAAAATATGTTTCATTTCTTGATTTTTATTGCTGTGTAGGTTGGATAGAAGACTAGGTCTAGTGTTGTGCAGCATCAGTACCTCTTACCAAAGCTAGACCTTTATATGGTGTGGAACGATAATATTTTTTCAGTCATTTAGAAAGCATTTTAAGCAAGGAGCTACGCAAATTGTGCAGTCAATTCAGGTAAAAGGAAAACAGATTTATTTTGGTTAATACTATTGAAGCAAAGGAACCTGACTCTCTTCACCTTGAATATTTCCTATTCTCATAACAACTTCCCTCTCCTGAATATGCATATCCAGTGCTACTATCAGGAGAGCAAAGAAGTAAATTTTTCCTCATGTTCAACTCTTCAGGAACAGCAATGTGTTCACAAGAATGGCAATAGAAGCGTAAGGCTAATATTCACCATTGGTAAATGCTCCTTGCAAATTCTCAGTAAATATCACAAGTAATGAATATATTAGCAATAACCTAGTGACTGTAAAGAGTGTCTTTCGTGTTGGATTTGCTTGACTCGTGTTCAGTTAAAATTTCAATCTTATTCAAAATCTGGAAATGAAATAGTCAAAAAGAGTAATTTAGAAAAGAGCTGACTCAGGAGAGATATTACTACTATCAAACAGGAATAACATGTTTGCCTACATTGTGGTGGAAGGTACAGAGGAAAGGACAAGAAACAAAGTGTTAGAAGTTGGTTCTGCTAAGTGATATGGCAGTTGTATTTGATTATTTGGGGCTTAAAAACTCAGCTTTGCTACAGTTACTTTTAGAAATAAGTATGCTGAACTTTTAGGGAGCTTGATTTTCTTTTTGTCAAAGACTTTACATTTAAACTAAATATTCATTTCCAGAGAAGCTTCCACTGAGCATCCTGAAGCTGCAGAGCTTGAACTCCCCTCTGTGGAGGTCACTGTGACAGGCTGTGCCTCAGTAGTGCAGCCTTGTGTGTGGGAAATGAGGCATAACAACACGCCTTGACTTATTCTCCATGGCCAGCACCTGGTTCACTGTAGTGCTTATATATCTACTCCAAGGAAGAGCTGAAGTCCCACTTCCTTGCCTGAGCCATAAGGCTTTGTTCTGCTGCAGTAGTCATAACTACAGAGCTCAATGGAAATCTTATGTACTACAGAATATAGCATCCATCCTCTGGAGTTCAGCTTCCAATTTGAAGTTGTAATTTAAAATTGATTTCTACCTCACCTCTTTAGAAAAGCCTTCAGCTTAAATGAAGGATTGAAAATTGTTGGCGAGTGTCAGAAAACATAATTATTAAATGGCCAGTGCTGGAAAGACTTGTGCTAAAAGCCCAAAACCCAGATAAAGAGCCTAAGAAAAATACCTGCAATTAGTATGGATTCAGATGGCTAAATTCTGAGCATGATGGCTGAGTCTCTGTGTAAGTGCAGTGAAAGATGAAGAACTATGAGGTGACATAGGGAAAAATAACAAACAAGAGTTTTGCTTGGAACCAATTTAAAGCAACAGTTAAATGTCAAAATGAGTGAGATTGAGAACAGAGTATGCAGTGTCCAGTTATTGTCAGTGATATGATGGTGCTCATCATCCTGCTGCCACACAGCTCTAAGGGACAATGTCTGATGCAATCACAGAGCGGCTGCACCCGACTCGGATCACGAGGATAATAACACACTCTTTTCAAAGGACTTGTTTCATAAAATACAGCCCCAAAGAACAGTTAAATAAAGGGTTGGAACCTAAATTCCTTCTGTTAGAGAGAGCAGCAGACACCATGTGGGATCAATATTTCTGCTGGAATTTTAGTTTGTTCATGAAGTTCTATGGTGTGCTACATTGCATTTTAATATGTTCCTTGCAAAGATGAATATTCCAGTTTCCTTTAGAACTGAATTGGATAAAAATACCAAAATGTGATTTAAAATACTGCTCAAGGGCAGTTCTGTTGAAAACCACAGCTGTCAAAGGCATTATTTTATGCTGAATATCAATGTTTTAGATAAACTAGATCCAGACCACTGGATCTTTTATATTTTGTTTTATGACGATGTTGAATTTTATACAAGTTTATTTTCTATTTATTGAACTTTAGACATGAAGTCATCATTATGTGTTATACAAAACACTTCAGAAACCCTGATACCAGTGTCAGTACAATCACAGAACAAAATAAATCAGTGTTGGGTTTACACTTAGAGCATGATATGAGACAGTGGGAGAACATAGACAGAAAGGAAAGCACAGAAGAACAATATGACAGTTTCAGGTAGCCACAGAGGTGCCAAATGCCAAACTTTTGTTGACAGTTTGCGTGATCTGTGTCTAAGGAGGTTCAGAAGGAATATTGTGACATTGCAATCATCATCAGCCATCATCTTCCTGACTTGGGCTTTGGTACAATACACACAAATAATGTGGACCTCTTCAAACACTAAGTGATAATTGTAGGTGAAGTCTTATATTGTATCAATTGTTCCTTTTTTACAGGGAACTCTAAAAAAGATGAATCTGGCTCTTTCATCTTAGCTTCTTGCTATCCCAAATGAGCTGCATCTCTGTTCCACCATTTGAATATCCTAAAAATGTTGTGCAATATCAGATTTACCTCACACTGTCAGGATTAGAACAAAGATCCTTTCCAGAGACAGTTAAAGTATTTGTCAATTGTACTTAACTTTAAATAATCCAGACTCAATAAAATCTCTGCCAGCAATATCTTAGAGATGGTCCAGATAAATTTTTAAGATCCTTCCTAATAATATTTACTACAATGCCAAGACTTGGTTTTCTGCTTCGATGGAAACATCCTTGTCAGGACCTCCATCTTAAACAAAGACATCATGGAAGTCATTGCTGCTGCTTTTGTAGACTTCATAAATTTGTGGAAGTAGTTGGCACCTAACTCTAAGTGCTAGGAATTTCTTGTTGGCTTGTTATTGTGGAAGTGTTCAGGAGAGGTAACATTTTACCCATGTTGCAATATGTGTTATGTCGTGTGCCTGGATATCCAGATAGGTTTATTGTGAATAAGTAAATAATTTAAAATTAATCAAGCATTGAGCAATGTAAGCTTAGAGACTCCTATTCAAGATCAAGGAAAATGCTGATTGTGAAATAAACTCAGAAAACAAGATTATTGTCTCAGTCTCAACATCACTGCTTTTACAATCCCTCCTTCACAAACTCAGACATTGTCTCCTATCCCTGCCCTCAGCTGATGCTTGCAGTGAAAAGGCTTTGCTTGCAGTGAAAAAGCTTTGCAGGCTTTCAGTGAGCTGGGTTCTGAAGGACTGGAAAAGCTGAATGGTGGAAGTGGTGGCAATCTGAGAAGTAAATATTTGGTTTTATCCCAGGACAAATGGTTTACAAGTGTACAGAGGTACTAAACTGGTTTCACTTCCAGTAGAGTTTTAAAGATCTGATGGCTTCCCACAGAACAAGGGAGAACAGATCTACCTCATCCCACCTGGCTGCAGTGTGACAGACACTGAGTCATGGATAGCACTTGGCATGAAAGTGAAAGAATTCCTTGATGTGGATGTGTGGATGTGGATTGCAAAGCCAGCAGGAGCAACTAGGGGGAGATGCAGTTTTTTGTGAACCCTGGGTACCATACTGTCCAATGAATGAGTTCAGCCTGGAATTAAATGTTGTACCTGACTGAATGAGAAAATGGCCAAAAAAATCTTTGGGAAAAAAAACATGGTAAGGAATTATGATCTTGTTCATAGATCCTCAGAGAACTGTCTCACCAGAACTGTCTTAGTACAGTATTTTCTGATTTTGGGCATAAAACCAAAGAAGGCAGGATTTTGTTGGCCAAGCACAAGACTCACTCTTTTCTAGGTTTCTCATTAAAAAAGCAAACTTGAGAAGGCAGAAGGCGAAACCTTCCTGAAGCAAAACCTGGTAGGCAGTGACACCTGTGACTAAACACTGAAGGGTGGAATAGAAGAAAGAATGTTATTTTGGAGGTTTCACAACATTTTGACTTAGCCAGAGTGAGCTAATGCTGAGATGGTGGGAAAGGTGGGGAAGAGAAAAGGTTTCTTCTGAGATCAATTGATACAAAGTACAAATTCTTAGACAACATTCAATTAAAAAGGAAAGCTTCTACTTCAGTCTGGTAGAGGAGCTCCACAGCATCCTATCCAGGTAAAAACATGTGAGGGGAGGAAACAAAAGGTACAGGACACCCCCCAAACTCAGCAGGGAAAGCCTGGACTTTTTGGAGGGGGAAGAGAAGCATTAGCGAGCAGTGTGCACATCAGAGGGGATGATCTCTCTTGAGCACAGTTCTACTTAGTTTCATGAACTAGTTAAACTGAGTACCTTGAATGACATTACTTACTGTCTAACATAGGCCTACGCTGAACTGTTCCCAAATTTGCTGTTGTACTTTTGAACACTGTGTATGTGTGTGCCTATGTAAGCTTCCCTGCAACAGGAAAGAGTAAATGATTATTATTATGCAAACATGAAAAACTGAAGAGATCAATAAAAGTTGTTTTCTTAACTAAATCATACTCTGAGTTTCCTTGGACTCAATCAAAATCAGGCACGAATAGCAACTACAGGATCTTTGAAAAAAAGAACAGGCAAATGTCTTGGGTTTTTTTCCCCCTATGCTTAAAGAAAAACAAAGTTGGTTTACTTTCTAGGATTCAGCCTCTAATACATTAAATGTTTTGAGGAATAACACTGGTTTTTATTTGGCTGCACTTGATCTCAGGAAACTATTTTTTTAATCAGAAATATGTGTTCAAACCACACTGTATCTGCAGGTGAGCACTGGTGGGGCCCAAGGTGCCTCCATCTTCCCAGTATGAGAGGGTGTTGAGCATAAATATGTTCACCAGGACCTAGAACTGATTCTCTTAATACAGTATTTGATAGAACATCCTTTTATTTAATATTAAAGTCTTAGAAATTAACATTATACTGTTTAAATTTTATATTTATACAGTACAATTTTACAGGCCAATATATACTATTTATATACTACACTATAGTACTGTACCTTTATAAACACACATTTCTGGAGGGAAGAGGAAAGAAAGAAGGCATCTGTTCACTGGTGAGTACTTCCAGGCTCTTCCTTCCAGATTCCTCACTTCATCTGACAAATAGAATGAAAGCACTGCATGTGACGTGTATTCAGCTTGTCCTCAAGAAAACCTTAATGTTATACATTGGTCTATTCCCCTAGGCAAGTCAGCATTCACCTCAAATATCCATCAACGACAGTATGAGTAGGATTGTACTTTTGTATCACAGAAATGAGGACTTCCTTTCTTTTGTTCCCAAATTATTTTCCACTCCAATAATTAGAAGACCTATTCACATGCAGCTGTCTCTCACATGCTCACTTTGGCCTCATCTTTTACTCCTTAATTTCCACTTTGACTCTCATCAACATTTATATTTTAATAAGTAAGTGAAACTGTCTGAATGGAAAGGCTGGGATTTGTGGGGTCACTGGGCAGTTCTGGTTTTAATAACTGGAAATCTGAACTCTGCAAAAAGGTGTTTGTAAAAGTCTTCTCAGTTCACCACCTTTCTTCTAAAGACTATCAGTCTTCTGTATTTTCCAGCCAAGCAAGGAAAGCTTTCTGGATATTGGGCCTTTTTGGACATGGTTTGTTGGTGGACTTGGCAGTGTTAGGTGTATGGTTGGGCTCAAAGATCTTAAAGGTCTTTTCCAATATAAAAAAATTGCATGATTCTTTGGTTTCAGTTTATTTTACTGGTAGTCAGTCCATCAAGGTTCTTCTTCCAGTTTTGCATATGTTTTATTTCTGCTACAACTAATGGAAGATTCTTTATAATCAGTTTTTCTCCTACACCCCTTTTCTATGACTGCTGTCACAGGTCTTGACACAAAAGTATCCAACACTGTAATGCTTTTGTTCTTAGAAATGATGTATTGTATTTTCTGACATGGGTATTAAGTGCAATGTAGACACTTGGGTTTCATTCATCCTATAATTAAGACAAAGGTATTTTCATTTTAAATTGAAGGATGCTTCTTAGAAAGCATTACTAGGGTTGTTGGCAGCTTATTTACACAGGTTTTTGAGGCTCTAATGATAACTGAACACCATTGATGAATGTGAAAATTTTTTCCTAAATTTTATATATTCTTTTATATTCTTTATAATACCACAACATAATATGAAATTTTCTGTTTTGCACTTCATTAAACTTTTTCTATTTTGGTCTATTTTGAAAAAAACTGGTTTAGAAATATTCATGAAATCTACCCTACAGTTTGTTTATCTGGCTCAAAATGTGAATTAAATCAGTGCTTTTACCTTCTAGCTGGTAATATTTTATTGATTTTGTGTTTATTCCCCACTTTCTTTCTCATTTTCTTTCATTTTTCCTTTTTCTTTAAGAAATAAATATCAATTCTAGTTCTTTGAAATTTAGAAACATTTAGATAAGTTCTACACCTGATGTATTTTTCTGCCCTGTCAGTTTTTGCTTGGTATGATACTGAATAAAATAGAGCACTGACTTCATCATTCTATTGTTAACACTGTTCTGTGTAAGAAGGACTGTTGTATTTAGTAAGATAAATATACCACAAGGCAATCTGCTGCAGTGGTCAAAAAATATTTCCTTATTTTTCCTATTTGATAAGGGAACACCTCTTCCTCATTTAAGATATAAAAATGCAAACTGAGTTAATCCTTCCAGTAATTATTATTTCCTTTTGAGATTATTCCACCTCCCTTGCTGAGCAATGAGAACTGTTCTTAGCTACCTTATTAAAACAAAGATGCAATATAATCACAAAATCACTGTCAACCTCCTGAGTGTCCTTCACACTTTTCTGAAACTATCTTCCACTTCCCTCTGGATTGCTTCCACGTTGTGTTATGAAGATTGATTTTGTGCTTTTTGGGGTAAGGTTTCGATAAATCTTTCTTGGAGCTGTAAAGCCTGCAAATGCTTTTGGGGCAATACCTCATCTTTAGCACTGTGAGCTGCTACACAGAGCTTGAAGTCAAACAACAGGAGATCATCAAAAGATTATTTTGAGAAGTAGAGAAAGTCATTCTCTTAAGCCCAGATCATATTTGACTCTTTAAGCATGTGAAAACTACAGAAATACAATCCTATGTGTGGGGAATTGCTGTAAAACCAAGTTAGCTTTTATTGAGATTGGTTCAGACATAACATGAGGAACAGATTAGCCAGAAGTTTTATGCAGATTCATGAGATTCTTCTCTTCCCAGCCTTGGCATGTGATATTTCAGCAACTTCATGCCAATTATGCCCTTATTGCCACATCTTCTCCTGTCCAGTGACATGTCTTTGAGATCTCTTGCTCAAGTTTTTAAGCTAAGTTATTAAACTAAAGGTGTTTTATGGTGCAAACAATAATTGGAGATGAAAAGTACTTTAGAAAGAGGAAATAATTTTTAGTGTGAAATTCTCCATAAAAACCTCAGTATTGAAAGACTTTCTGGAAGGATTTATTGATCTTTATTGAACAAACTTGTCAGCACTAAGTGCTGTGTGATTTTTCTGGAAAGGAGTCATGGAGTCACGGAGTAGTTAACACTTGCTGAGCCAAACGTTCAGCAGTGTAATCATTTTTCCTTTGGATTTAGTGAGCACTCTGTTAGTGAACAGGGGAAGAGAGCAGCTAGAGCAAAAGGCAGCCTCAAAATAGCAAAAAACAAAAAAAAAATTTACAATCACCCTATCTATCTTGTCCTTTTCCCCCTTTTTTTCCTTTTTTTCTTTTTTTTTTTAATTATAATTTGGGAAAAGGACTGGGCATCAGGTTCACAGGTGTTGGCTGTGGGAGGCAGGACATCCAAGTGGAGCTTGTCTGGTGGCTAGGAAAATTCCAGCTGCTGCTAGGATGGCATCTGCTCTCTGAATGGCTTTCACAAGGCTTTGCTGAGAGTGAGGAGAGGTTATGTCTGCTGCTTAGAAAAGATTAAGTAATGTGTGGCAGTGAAGAGATCCCATGTTTTCAGTGGGTTCAAGCACTTAGGCTGAGTGCTGCCTTGACTTCACTGATGCTCCTAAGCCAGGAGCCATCAGTCTGTCTGTCTCAGTGGTGCTGGATGAAGCACAGGCATGGATTTTAAAATGCCTTGACAGAAGGCAGCCCTTTCACTCTTGTAGCTGTCCATTACAGAGAAAAGACTGTGGCATTCAGATTTCTCACTTGTGAGATGCAGAGAATTTTAAATGCTTCCTTGAGCATACAAATACTTGAGAGTAGCTACAGGCTGCTCTCAGCCCTCTAAACTTCATCTGCTAGGTAGTTCATATACATCTTGTGACACACAGACATATGCAGATCAATGACATCCTGAATTTTTGAATGACGGGATGTCCTGGATATTGTAAAGATCTTCCTGAAGCACTACATTCCAATTTGGAAAAGAAGAATACACCCCAGCAGATCACCCAAGAAAAATTACTGGCTACTCTTGTATACAGTGTTTCTTCTAGTCTTGAGTGATATGAAGTTGATTTCCAGTCCTTTTCATAACTTGTAAATAAAGAAAAAGCCATAGTATTTTTTTACTATGTTGAAAGCTTTCCATTCTGTGCTATGAAGAATCCAAGGTTGCTAAATATTATTTTCATAAACAGCCAGAAGAAGCTCTGATTTGCCATTTTGTTCTAGTTAAGAAAATATAATACAAATACACATATTTTTAGGGACTATCTCTCTCCCTCTTTTTCCCTCTCTATATATACAGATTTTTTTTTACATACTTTACTCTCATCAAAACAAACACAGTGTACATGGTAAGGAACTCTAGAACTGACTCACCAATGTTCATTATTTTCATCTAACATCTATAATTAAACTTATTTGAGGTTCTGTTTCTGTGATTATACAGAGCTGGTGTAAATACCTTTATTGCCACTGAATGTTTCAGGCACTAACAAGCCTTCTGCTACACTGAGCAATTTTATCCTCTGCAGCTATTTGTTGGTGCTTTGCACCTAATAACTTCCGTGGTTAAAATTAGAACTTATGCTCTTTACATTAATATCTATCAGCTCATACCTAACTCACCAAGTGAATATTTTTATTTTTTCCTGTTGTGTGATGACATGAGGCAAATCTAAGTTGTAGCTTAGAGTCTACTGACCTTCTGCTGTTAATGCCAACACCCAGCCATAACCCAGGAATTGTGGCTGGTCTGAGGTCCTCCTCCACTCCTCAGTCACCTCTGTACCAGCTGACCTGAGGAGGATTTGGGTTGTATCTGTGTTTGCTTTGTGTGGAGTCTTTAATGTTTCACTTCAGTTGTGGTTTGAATCTCAGATGGCAACTAAGTACCACACATGTGCTCGCTCACTCTGCCCCCCTTCCCAGCAGGATAGAGAGGAGAATCAGAATAAGGTAAAACATGTGGATTGAGATAAGAATACAATTGAAATAAAGTAAATTATAATAATAATAAACACTATAATAGATACAAAGAAGAAAATTAACTCTATTCCAGCTGAAACAGGGACAACTCCTAATCCTAGCACTGGATAGATAAGATTATGTATCTGCTCCCTTTATTCATATTTACTGTTTTTTGCAATGAATGGTCCTATCAGCTTTGGCATAATTGCTTGTGGAGTGTAAATAAGCATGCTTATAAATAACTTGTAAATAAGTATACAAGGATTTCCCAGAGGTAAGAAGCACAGTGATGAGAGAACCAAGTAAAAAAAACTTCTACACTTAGATGGTCATTTTGTGTACAACAGCCAGACCATTTTTTTCAGTCTCTATAGAAAAACTGCCCATTCCATCATCAAATATTTATCTGTAAACACTGAGATGAAGAAATATGCATTGCACTGGAATTCTGGAATGTTTTTTATTAATTAAATATAGCTATTATAATCAGATTTTTTTCTCCCCTACCCTCTCTGTATCACCCTGAAAAGAAACAATTGCAAAAGTGATGTATACAAAAGTGTTGATGATAACTAATATCTCAGGATATCACTTCATCTGAAGTCAGAAAAAAATAATCATGTTTGATCAACAATAGTTTAGTCTGGTGTATGTAGGTAAAAAAAAAAAAAAAAGTGAGATCTGTTTTCCTCCAAAATGGCAGAGAAAGTGGAGTGATTCTTATGCAAGTAGATGATTCACACAGTGAAATATTATGAACTCTAGCTAGAATAAAAAAGAAGCCTTTTCCTGGCTCCAGACAACTTTAAAAATCAGAACTGTCAAGATGAGTTCAGGTTAGTGCCTTTACAACCTCAGAGGCTGGGATTTGAGGTTCCATCTCTAAAATGGATTTTATTATTTTTCTAGGAAGTATAACTTAGTTTAAAACAGTTGCAAGACCTATGAATTAAATGCAACTTGAGTGCTGAAGTACGTAGTGAAAGTCATTTAACTGCAGAGGATGGATAACTGGGTAAGCCAATGGATAGAATTAATGGAGGAGGTCAGCCCTTTTAAAAGTATGTTGTGTCTTTTATTTAAACAGTCAATGGAAATCTGGCCAGTTTAAGAGGTATCTAGTGCCTGTTGGACTCTGAGGTGCTACTTTGTGGTCAGGCAGTAATGGAATACTTGAAATTTTCTTTAATTCTCCTGTACTGGAGATCTGGTCCTTAAATGTGCTCACTAGATGTGCTGTTAATTTAATTAAATATTGCCTTTTTCCATGGTGAGAAGCAGCTTTTCCTGTTTACAATCCCCATTCTACCCACAGCTACTGCTGTGCAGCCCCACAGCCTGCAGCTGGATCCCAGGCTACTCCTGGGATGTGCCACTCTGCAGCTGGAGCAGGCAAGGACACTTCAGGCACTCTTCTGCTGCCAGTTGGAACTGGTGTCATTTATTTGAAGCCCATGGTGATGGCTTGGTTTAAAATCACTAAATGGGAGGCAATTCCAATTGAAATGGGAATAACTATGATCTTTTGTGTACTTACCCACCCCAAGTATTTCATTTGTAGTTGTGGTTAAAAATAGAAGAGATAATTCTTCAAGATCCTGGAGGGAGACTCCTCACGTCTTGGGTTCTGAATTTAGAAGAAAAAGAGATCAACTCATATTGTCTCTAAGTGCTTAAGTAAAATCCTCTTCACACAGGTCCCTAACCTCCCATTAACACAGCACCAAGACTCTTTTTGCAAAACCCTGATCTGCCAGAACTGTGCTTTCAGAGCCACTGCCCCGAGGAGCCGAGAGCAAAAAGGTTTATTAGCTTCCTCTGGCATGCTTGGAATTACAGAGACCTTTGCATGGATAAGATTGATGGATATCTCACTGAGGACTTTGTTGGTAACTTAATTTAAAGAATTTTCCTTCACCTGGGGATCACTCTGATAAATTTTATTGCAGGAGAAAACACTTTGGTACACTGATATTTGACATTTAATTCCCATAGCAACTTCCCTCAGAGAGCCTTCCAGTTCAGTTATTAATGAGCTTATTTTCATAGAAACTCTGAGGGAGGTGAATATTCCCACTTTCCAGCTGAAAAAGATGTTTCATAGTCTATTATGTGTATCCTGATCTCACAGGGAAGTCTATTACAGTAAAGTGAAATTTAGATTTTCTATATTGTAGCAATACATTTTCTCGAGGGGTATCTTTTCTGCTGCTTATACCTGTCAGCCTGTTTCTCCTTGCAATGATTTCAGAGATAGTTTTTGTCAGGTCATCCATAAGAGAAAAATCTGATCAACCCAAATCTTTTTTTTTCTCAACAAAAGGGTGCTATGTTTTATCATTTAACAAAGGTCTTACATTTTACATTGGAGCCGGTCCTGGAACTTTTCTCCTTAGTTTCAATGTCAATGTCTTTTGAAAGAGCTATGAAGAACATGGAGACTCACAGAGGCTTCCCTGCTATTCACTGGCTGTGATAAGGGCCAGTTCATAATTCAGTTGCTCCTTGATGACTTCTGATGTTGCCAGTGGTGCTACCAAGTTAACAGCTTTTCTGAACCAAATCTCTGCCGTGAAGCAGAACTGTTTTCATGGCAACGAAAAGAGATCTTTAATTGACACTTTCACTGACCTTAAAACTAATTCATTGACTTGTGGGTTTATAATAGTAAAATTTTGTAAATTGCTGGTTATAATAGGATACATGGATGAGAAGTTCCAATTACTTTCCACTAAGCCAAATGAGTCAATGAAAAGAAACCTTTCTACTGGAAAATAGGTTACCTGAATGCTATCTGCTAACAGAACATAGAAGCAGCCAAAACAGCTCTGTTATGATGAACTAAGCTCTTGTTATACTGAAGATGTGACACTGACTGAGTAAATCCTGATCATTTCTGTGTGGCAGTGAGGTCAGGGCTATGGACTTAAACAGTTCCATTGTTAGCCAATGCAACAGACCTAATATTAACCTAATAATTCCAGTTATTCATGTCACTTAGCTTCAGTGGCAGTCTAAATAGAGAGAATCATGTTCTTTCACAGAATCATAGAATGGTGTGGCCATTTTCACGTGGTCAGCTTCCTGTGACCAGCCACACTGAATCCTGTGCACAAGGAGTGAACATACCTACCAGGCTGTGTGTTATTTTCAACTACTAGCAAATCTTTTCTGACTTCAGGATTGTGTTAACTAGGCTCTGGTCATTTCAGACATCCATATCTGTTATTTAGCAAAAGTGAGAATATTTACCATATTTCAGTCCATCCAGAGGAACATCTGACCTCTGATGACATTTCTCATAGCATCGAGTTATACACCAATATGTAAAATCCCTGATCAGCTGCTACTGTGTTTTCACAAAAATCTATTGCTATTTTTTCTTTGTTGAAAAAGAGTGGTAGATTTGGCTCTCCAAATTCCTTTTGCTTTTCTGTTAAATCTAAGAGTAAAAGCCTACATATTTGAAATCCAATTGTTTTGGGATTTTTTTAGCTCAATTGATGGATGTTTAACCAGACATCATAACAGAAGATAATGAGATGTTGAAAAGGTCTGCTTTAAAATTATTCTGCTGAAGGATTGCACTAAACTGACCCACACAATCAAGACCATCTGGGCTGACAGCTGATCATAAACATTCAAATTCTCATTCTCAGTCCATGGTATCACATTGTCAGACTGATCAGATCAGTGATCCTCCACGGGCATGGGAGTAGTATTAGAAGAGTTATTTGTGGTTTCCCTGCAAAGGGGCTGCTCTGCACAGATCTCTCTTTTTTGTCACAGTCTGTCTTTCCCACTTTGTGCCTTCACTGTGTTAGTTCTACCCCTCTCTGAACTCACATTTCAATTGATGATATCCCGGGACGGGAATTATTATAAATATAATTGACTTTTCGCAATGTTAACCTCCATTCACGTTTGCCACAGTCATATTTTTGTCTCTTTTTCCTTTTAAGCTGTCTCAGCTGCTGCTGTTTTAAATCTTAGGTATTTGTCAAAGGAGCTTCACCTTGGTAATTGCCTGTACCATTAGTCATCATCAGGATTTCTGAAGATCTTGCATTATCCCCCAAAAAAAGACAACTAAAACCTGTCATTGTCTGTGCTAATTTTTTTGCAGCTCACATCATCAGTGGTGATGTTAAATAGGAAGTCATTCTTTACTTTTTTGTACAGCACTGCAATGAGGACATGCCATGAATTTGGGCTTGATCCCTACTAGATGGTCCAGATGACTTTTTGCAATGATAACACATATTTCATGTTCCTTATATCTTCTGCCAAGCTCTGACAGCAAATTTGACATTCTTTTTATCGTTTATTAATTAAAAAAAATTTAAAATTCATTAACTGTAATGAGTAACTTTGCCTTCAAATAATAGTAATGGAACTTTATATTAGCTTAAATTTTTCTGACATAGGAGGTTTACTGCTATTCTTACATTTTTTTCTGAAAGTTAATTGATTGCCTTCCTGGAATTGCCATCAAAGTCAAAAGACATGCTTTGCAGATAGTTTTAAATTTGTCTTTTTGCTTATGCTCACTTATGCGTGAGGGAAAATGCAAATATTGGTGCCAGTATATATTAACATGGCAAGGATCAGATGTTGATCTCTACTTTGATATAAAGCAATTCCTGTTAAAGTAAGATACAGAAATTCTATACTAATAAGCATTAAACCTTCCCTATGAATGTGACCATCTCATTTCCCTGCCCTTGTAATTAGACTTCCAACCAAAGCAGCATCATAGGTGTACCAGAAGGTGTCAAAATCAGCTTAATCCAATCCAAACACCCATACTGCTATCAAAAGGGATGCTTGTGCTCTCCTCTGTTCCTGCTGTCAGCAGCATGTCAGACATGATGTCTCTGTGATTGCCTCATTTTCTTATCAGTTTTTCAAAGAGCAATTCTTTTCATGGATGGTTATGTGCTCTCATCATAACATCACATGAAAAGGTTCATAAAGGGCTCAAATACAGTGATGAGGTGGTCTTTGAGAGATATTTGGTATGCTGTAGGGCCTAAAGCATATGTTTTTGATGATGGGAAATATAAATATTGTCTACTTCCTCTCATTATTAGGCTGTATGAAAACAGAAATCTTTCCTGTGAAAAGCCAAAAGCAAGTTGAAAAGGAGAATTTCTTGAAATGTTCTCATTTCAGAAAAAAAAAAATGTCAGAAATGCACTCACTCTAAATGGACACAGACAGCATTAATAGTGAAGCAGAAATAATCACAAATCAATACTGAGAAATTTTTCATTTCAGCTGAGTTCAGTGAAGACCTTTTGATTTTGTGGTTCTTTCTCTTCCTTTTCCAATAAAAAAGATGAAAAATGTGAAGAAGGCACGGAGCAAAATGATGAGAAAGACTCCAAAACTAGATAACTTTCTGTTTGCTTTCATTGGAGTTGAAATCACATCCTTACTCATAAGAGTAGAACTTTCATATTGCTTTGTATCCTTCAGACTCAGATTATTTATTTAAAAGAATATTTTTTTCTCTCACCTCCTCCGGCATTTGGTCACATAAACCATCACAGGCAAGAATTGGCTTTTCAGTTACTCTTTTTTTTCCCCTCAGCCACCTGAGAGTACTTCTGAATGCCTCTGAAACAGAGTAACCTGTCTGAAGATGGAAGCAACACACAAAAATCTCCAGTTAGGAATTGTTATGTGAAAATTTGGACTAGTTTTAAAGAGGCATAAAGATAAGAAAATTAACTTCATTTTTTAATCTAATGCTCCTAAGAAACACTATGGAGAGAGAGATGCAGCCACAAGAGCTCTTCTGATCAATACAAATCATCTTTGCCAATAAACACCTATTTGTGCTCAATCCTTCAGAAAGAATAGCTAATTGCATCCAATCTGTGTTAAAATTCTTGTGGAGCAAAGCAGAAGTTAAACAACCCCACACCTTCCACAGAACAAGAAATTTTTGTTTTTCCACAGGATAATGATAGCAGCAACCCCGGGAGTCACCGGTGAAGCCCTTACTGGGGCCACCACCGGGCAACCTTTCAGGAAACTTTTGGTAAAAACTGATGACTGTGCTCTTAGCCCAAAATCCTACTGCAGTTTACAGCTGTAAGACTCTGTCCTGACTTCCATGGCTGGCAGACAAATCCTTCCCAGTGGCTCACAGAAGTTGACACCCACATCCCTAAAAGCATCAGCTGTCTTTTCTTGATTTTTGGTTTGGTGATAGACTTCAAGTTCCCAGACATGGTCTGGAGATTGTGGGATGGCACTCAGGAGTTTCAGTTTAAACTTCCTTCAGAGAAAAGCTGTAATGATTTTCAGCCTCTTCTACTTGTGCAAGCAGCAAACTTTGTTTTACAGGTGTCAGGTAGCTGCCTGGTGCATTTTTCAGAATAGATGTATTTAATGGCATATCATTTTAATGTGGCTTATTGGGGGTATAAGCAGCTCTGGAGAGAAATTTTCATTTGATCCTGGGTTCAAACAGATTCTTGTTTACCAAGAGTCACAATTTCCTTGTGAATGCAAAATCTCATCTTTTTTTTTTTTTCCCCAGCTTTTATAGAATAGCATTAGAAATAAAATTGTGTTCTTTTACAGAATTAAAAAGGAAGAAGAGTTTTGAGAATTAGTCCTAAGATCTTTTTTCCTTATCAGCTTGGTTACTTTCAAATGCTAATTTTCTTTAGAATTTTAATTTTACTTCTGGTTGTGGCAACACATGCCTGTTCTGTAACAGTGTAAATTATTAGCTGATTCACCAAATTCTTCTAGTCTGTTTTTATAACATTTTGAAAAACAGTAGGCTGTTTTCTTCCTTCCCAGTATTCATTTTAACTAACACATTCAGAAAATTCTCCGGCTATTTAGGGAAAATCCCACTCATTTTAACGATGTGATGTGAGGTGGATTTCACTAATTACAGTGTAGAACTCCATGATGCTGCCTGTGCTTTGGATGAACAAACCATGCATGTGAATTTCATCAGATGTGTAGCTAAATTGTGCGTGAAGTGCTGCCTTGTAGGAGGATTGACATCAGGAAATCAGAATGTCTGTAATGCATCACAGCAGATGTTCTTTAGCCCACTCTTTTATCTATGGTATCAGCTATTTATTTATAGAATATAGAAATAAGAGATGTAAAAATAAAATTACATTGCTGGTTTTCTAACATCCTGGTACTGAGATTTTCTCCCCATTTTAGTAAGGGAAAAGGTTGCTTCCCCCATGTCTTGTTTGAAATGTGACATAGATGGAAGACAACAAGGAGCTCTCTCACCCTGTTTTCTTTCTTTCTTTTTTGTTTTTTTTTTTTTTTTTTTTGAAACAGAATTTTCCTCTGAAAACAATTTTAATGGATAATTAAACTTGTTGCCAAATTAAAATGCTGTTATTTTCCCTGACAAAAGTTAAGCCTCATTTTGGGTAAACAAAACTATTTTTGAAATTTTGAATGGAATTCACGTTTATCTTTTCTGATTTCCTTCTGGCCTGGTTCAAAGCTGGACTACATTTCTGTGATGTGACTCTTCTTCAGAGGTGCTGCCATCTGGTTCTTGTATCCCCTTGTGTAGATGCAGATCTTGGAGCTTTTACAGCCCCCACAGCCCAGCACAGCACCAGCTCAGAGGGAACCAGGCACGGGCTGTGAGGACACCAGAGAAAGGGAGGTGCAGCCAAAGACCCCATCCTGCAGGTGGCTTCACAAGGAAGCAGAAAACAAAAAGGAACTGTTGCAAAAAAACCACTCTGGATCAGCCAGGAGTTCCAAAATGAAAGTCTTTTGACAATACAGAGAAATTTCACTTTTGATTGAAGAAAGTGAAGTATGCAAACATGATCAGGCTAAAAGGCATTGTAAAGTTCAAAATAAAATTAGCTGAATTTTAAATAAGATTTGTTTTGCATACAAAGATCTTAAATTCTTTCTAATTGCAAATAAAGTCTGAATTATTATAAAACATATTAACATAATTAGTTTATATTGAGACTAAAACACTCATTAATTATGAAGAATTGAGACATTGTAATGCAATTTAAAGACAAAGCCCCTAAATATGATCAGAAACATCACAATTCATCATTTGTGACCTGAAACCAGCTCTGAAACTTCTTTTTGGTTATTTATCTAACTAGGAAGTTTCCTAGTTGAATAATGTATAATATTGTCCCTTTTTACTCAGAAACCCATGAAGCTGTGCAGATCTGTACTCTTTGTTCACTTCAAAGGCATGCCTGGCTTTATCATTCTGTCAGCAGAAATTCATTCCTTCCTTAATTTAAGCAGTGTCTTTCTTCACTAATGCACTTACCATGAACAGAGCATGATGGAATCTGACTCCTTATGACTACCCAAACCATTTTATGACCCTTTATTTAATTTTTAGGCACTATTCATGTTTGTCCTGTCTTTGTCTATTCAAGCAGGGGATTTTATTAGTAGTATTGAATATATATGACTGTGAATACTTGGTTACTCATCCAATGTGTTTTGTGTGGAAGGACAGCAACAATTTTAACAAGATCTGATGGCTGCTAAGATCTACCAAGGCTCTGTCAGCACAGCCTGTGGCTCTCCATGGAAAAGGCTGGAGCATCTGGAAAGCAGACAGACATAGAAAGAAGACTGCAGAACTAGTTTGAAATCCTAATAGCAGTGCTATCCAATGAGTCTCAGGTCAAACCACACAGGCCAGATCTAGAAGGAAATTTGATTTAGTTATTATTCTGTTTTCCTGACTTGCAGAAACAGGAAGCATTAAACCACCCCAAAACAGACCTGCAAGACAGGTGTCAGACTCACACAAAAATCTATTTTCTTGGCTAGTGGCTACATCATATCTCCTTGTTTCTGTTTTCTCTTGAGATCAGTGGGAATGAATCTCGATGTGTTGAAAAGCTCACTGTGTTAAAAATATGTTAAAAATATTACTGTACCCCTCTGAATGCCTTAGTGCTCATGTTTTGCTTTTGGCTACTCCCAGACAGTCCAAATAAATCAGTGGGACTCAAACAGGGAAGGACAGTCTGTATTTAACTTATCAAGTTCTTCTAGAAAAACCTCTATTTTAATTTTCATTTTCTAAAGTTCATGTCTACCCGTACTTTGGCCACATTCAATTGGATATTTTCTCTCGGAGGAACAAAGTTCTTTCAGGTAATGGTTATGAAGTGTATTTGGACTAATCACATATACCTGGAATTAATATTCCTCAGCTGCAGTGAGAAAACAGATATCAGCTCTACCTAGAATCTACCCAGTACTCATATTGCCTCTTTAGCTAAATGTAATTTACACTTGAACAAGTGATGTACAACATGAGAATATTTTGATCTCTAAAACTGCAAGTGAAAGGGTAAAAAAGATTTATTCCTTTGTGAGATCATAAATCAAACACATAATACATAATGGTATGTGGTTGATGTAACTTCTTTGGGTTTTCTTGGTTCAAGTAAACATAGTATTTGTGAATAATGCAGCAGAGGTGAATGCATATAAAATATTTCATTGTTTTAACATATATCATTATGTATATAGTGCTGATTAAAAAAAGAATAAGCATTTCCACTAAAACTATTCAGTGTTCTTGCAGTGTGGTTGTAAAAACCCAAGTCTGTGATGTGAATATTTTCCCCAAAGTATACTTTATCCTAAGGGAGCAGTGGAGCAAGAAATATTTATTTTATCATTCACTAGAAAGTTTTATACCAAATATCTGCTCCACTGGGGCTCGTGCAGTTTGGAAGACATGCATGAGAAGGTGTGGTATGAAGTGGAAGCTGAGTTCTGTTCTCAGCTCTGCTACAACGTGATGTGTGGGGTTTGAATCAGTCTGCTGATTTCTCTTCCTCTGCTTCCACAGTGGTGAGACTCCTCACACGTTTAAAACGGCTTTCAATCTTCATGGTGCTTTTATAAAACACTATTACCTGAATTGGCTCTTAATACCCTCCCAATTACCTGTGTGTCTGAGCTCTAAGTACTTCCCACACCTACTTTTACAGCTGCCTGGAAATGTAATGATGAATTTTTCTACAGACAGTGACAGAAGACATTGGAGCACTCCTCTAAGGTTACATGAGAAGACTGTGGCAGTAGAGGTGCTCCTGTGTATAATTCAGCCACAAAACACTGCGTCATCCTTCTAGATATTCCTGGTGGTTTTTGAGTTCACTAATACATTTGACAACGTATCTGCAATGGTTAGGACCACATTTTTTTGCTTTTCATTGCAAGAAGGATGAAACCTTTAATTCAGTTTTGAATCCCATTACCATCATCTGGCTCTTATTTGTTCAAGATCAAACTGCTGGAAAATGCTCTACATGGGGCTAATATGAAAATATGATTCTAATCTAAGTACGGCATCCTTGCACTAAAAGTTGAACATAGAGAGTTAAGTCTGTGCAATGGAACGAAATTAAGGTTTATTTGAGTATGACTAAATGGAAAGAAACACAATAAAGTATTTATATATTTATACACGTATCAACACATTGCTGAAATTAACAGGCATCCGTTGCTCTAGTACCGTAACGCTAAATAGGTGTCATAAATGCTGATCTATTTTCTCTTAGTCTATTTCTGTTTTCTCTAAGATAGCAAAATATCTGGTTTATTCCGTATTCCTTCTTAGTTTTGAATTAATGGTGACTTTTTAAGGGATGAAGGTGGGAGATGAAGGAGGGGAAATTATAATACTTGATTTTTCCAAATCGATGTAAATCAAAGAAAATGGAAAGAAACTCTCTCATAGTGTTGTTAATAAGTCTCATTCCGTGGGTTTACTTGTATGAAAAATTACCTGAAGGCAATACAAGCAAATTTTGTTTTCTGAAAATAGTTCATATTCTTCTACTCAAATTCAGAGACAATGTGCAAGACCTCCAAAGTATGATGTGCTAATAAAATGTAAGAAATGCTCAAAGAGCTGGAAAATATTTTTTTTCTCTCTTGAGTACAAGTAAGTATTGTCCTGAGAATTGAAGTATTTTCTCTTGAGTAAAGAAAGCTATTTTCAAAAAAGTAATAGTCATATTACTGATACTGAAGAAAATGTCCTTCTGCCAGCCACACCATTAACTCAGTGGGGCTTTGCACTAGAAAAATGTCATTAGCTACAACAGCAGGCACCACAAGAACAAGACATGCCATGTTTTTGAGGACAAGAGTTTAATACTCATGATGTCCCGGTTGCACAGAGGAAATGGCAGTGTCTGAACTTGATGATATTTTCAACATTGGAAATGACAGAGGTCATGATGAGCTGTAATTCTTCTCAGAGTAAGTGGTGATATTTTGGCACTGAATTTTCATCAGAAAATACAAAAAAGCACGTAAAGAATGTGGAGAAAAAAAAGGAGATTAACAAAATTAGCCCAAAATGATGAGAGTGTGAAATTAAAAACATCTGAAGAAAACACCTGAGGTGTATGGCTAAGGTGGGAGCAGCAGTGAACTTAGCTCAACCCTTCACTTTGTCAGGGAGGTGCTGCTCTGTTCCAGATGGAACTGTTGCTTGAAACATCTTAGTTTTACTCAGTGAACTTGGTATTAGTCTCAGCTGCAAAGTAGCCCATTTTTTATTCTTTCTTAATACCCTAAAGGAGGAACTTCCTCAGTTTGTGAACCTGCAATGTTGTGAGTATGTTTGAATGATCAGAAGAGACTGAGTTGTCTCACTTTAGTGAATTTTCCCTTTCCAGAGAACCACAGTGGCTGCAAGCCTTGCTCATTTTAGATGCAGGCTCAAGCATGCTTACATGTTTCCTCAGTCATTTAAAATTGGCTTTGTTTTCTCTTGTAAAAAATGTGTTACAGTCATTGCAGCTTAATTTAAGTAAGGCTCATGTGACTGAGAAGCAAGCTAACTAAGCAAGCTAAACTTGACTGAGAAACGTTAGCTACAGAAAAAAACCCAACTTTTTCCTAATGAAGATATAAAAATGTAACATCCTGCTTTCTATTCCAGTTAAACATAGAAATTAAGAAAATTTGATCAATTGTTGTGACTATGATTTTTAACCACTTATTTAGCTTACTAGTAATCCGTCTTCAACTTCATGGTCTAGTGCCTTATTTAATAATTTCATTCTTATGGAAGTCCAATTTACAAGTAATCTAATTTAAAAATTAGGTTGTTCTAGTCATTGAGAACAATAAACATGGGAAAGATGGAAGTACAGAGAAATAGAAGTTATATGGACAGCAAAAAATGTCCTTTTCATAGCTACAGATAAATGCTTAATCTTAGTTTTTCTAAAACAAAATCATTCTTCAAACTGATGTATTTCAAAACATGTCAGATTTCAGAATATAATATAGCTGAGCATTACTGAAATGTGGCTTGACTCAAATTGAGATAATTACAGACTGTTTCAATAATTTCTCACTTGTTTTGGCAACTGGACTCAGTTGAATGACTGCAAGGTAAAGAACAAATTCAAAATAAGCTTTTTTAAGGAATGTACTTGTTAAAAAATGTAGCAAAATAAACAGGAAACATGAGAAAGTTTGAAAACAGAGGAGTGACACAAAAACCACCAGCATGTTGTACTGATTTTTTGGATTATTTTTCCTATCAAAGAAATGAATGAGATTAACATGTTTAGGATATTTTCAGGGCTGTGTTGAATTCCTGCCTAAACTAAGGATCATCTTAGACAGCCCAGTCATGCACTTGGGAGGGATGACTGGTGGGAACAAGATTTAAGTGGATGTAAGTTTGTGAGAAGGGTGTTTTGCTGAAGTGACTGACTTGTTCATCAGACCTGTACTGACCAGCAAGAACTACGAGAGAGTGCCCCACTGGTAAAAACTCCCAGCAGAGACCCCAGCTGCAGATTGCTGGAAAACAATCCTGCTTCTCAATCTTCTGGGCAACCCTAACTCTTACAGGATTCAGCTCAAATTTTTTTTTCTTGATTTTCAGTTTCCAAGTAGGTTATAAAACCTTTGCAAGGCGTTATGCATTTTTATTTCAGTGTCCAAATTCTGAAGCTGTTATATTCACCATCTTTGTTTCCTCTAAAGCAGAGGCTGCTGCTCTCGGCTCTGTCAGCTCAGGGCTTGATTTGTCTCCAGCAATTACCAGGTTGCTATGCTGCACTAATGACAGGAGCAACCATGTTTCCTTGAAGGCAGTATAAGTAAGCATAAATAAACAAATGCTTTGTGGTGTTAATAGCGTAAATGAGATATTATTGCAACAGGAGAAGGAAGATATTAACCCTTTCTAGAGGCTTGACAGCTATCAACCTTTCAACTTTCTATGCAAAGCTTAGCTTGGTATGGATAATTTTTTTGGGAAATATGTAAAGTATTATGAGTTTTATAGAATTTTCTCCTTCATCTTGATGTAAATCACATTTTTGTTGTATTTGTTCTTGTTACCACATTTTTGGGTGGATGTGGCACAGGTTGAACAGAAAAGTTGTGGCTTCCCATCCCTGGAAACGCTCAAGGCCAGGTTGGATGGGGCTTTGAGAAACTGCTCCAGGGAAAAGTGTCCCTGGCCATGGCAGGAGGGTTGGAACAAGATAATCTTTAAGGTCCCTTCCAAACCATTCCGTGGTTCTACGATTTTTCCAGTGACTGTCTGTCTCCATAATTTTGCTAGTGACTGTTCCATCAACGACAGGCACGTAGATGAAGGTCCATGGCCAAAGCCAGGAACATAAGAAAGTTTTAATTTTAAAAAATCCTGTTATGTTGCACTGAACTTTGTCATCTCTGGTTCACTGAATTTAGCTCTAAGTGTGATTCTTTTCTGAGAAGAGACTGTAAAAAGTGAATCACACATTGTCATGTTTATATTTCAGTGACTTTGCATCAATTTTGTTCCGGATGTTGGAATTTTTTTTAAAACCACCAGATATACCAATGAAGATTTGAAGGTCATGCCGTGTTGAAATTCATGTAACTTCAATAAAAATGGCATTTCTGAGACATGAAATCTCACTCACCCTCCCAGAAAAGCACTTCAGTGTCTAGAGGAGGCCGTGCTGTCAGATTTTCATGAAGTGCAAGTAGATCCATTCTACTGCCAACCTAAAATGCAATCTCTCAAACAAACTTATTCTAAATTATGAAATAGACTTACAATATTAGCAGGTAGAAAACTTTGGAAAGGCTGATCATACTACCTCATCACAGGACAGGCTTCCATCACTGTAATAAAATATGTGAGTTATCCTGAAGAGTGACTACTGTAAAATTACTAACTCTATGTTATTACCTATCTGTAGGTGGAGGAAGTTACTTACTTGAATTATTCAGTGTCCTTGTAACAGATCTCAATGTTTCTGGAAAATACTGAGCAGTTTTTGCTAATGGCTGCATAATGGTAACTTTTGGCTTGCTACTTGGTTAGGATAGACATGTTTCTTTTTGGAGATACAGGGCACCAAAGGCATTGGCCCAAAAATGCATTGATGAACAAAATGAATGCAACATGTTTTAAAGCAAACTCCCTCTTTGCTAGCTATTAAGTATATTTGGTGTTTTAAGAGAAAAAAATGGAATACCACATGGTAAAAAGACATTAGTTGGACACACTCTAATTTATTTTCTTATCTGATTTCTGATTCTGACTTAGCACACTACAAACTCTTTTCCTTTTTTTCTCTCCTTTATTTTGCAGTTAACTTTGACCACTTTCAAATATTGCGGGCTATTGGGAAAGGGAGTTTTGGAAAGGTAAGAATCAACTTATTTTTAGCAGTTAAATGTGTAATAGGGAATATCTTTGTGTTTTTCTGGCCTCACTATGGTTAAAGAACTTGGGTTTTGTAGCCTTTTCCTTCTAAAGGACATCTGACCCCCAGTATGATCTGTCTATTCATGAAATTATTTCTATTATAATTTATTCACTAAAATTAATTGAGCAAAAATTATTATAATAATTATTTATACCAAATGGAAATTAGCAGGATTTAGAAATCTGTCCTGGAATCAAAAATCAGCAAAAAAGTAGGAGCAGACTTCTCCTTTAGAGAGTCCACCAAAGTCATCTTGTTCTTAAATCTCTGAGCTTATTTGTGTCTTAAAAATAATTGCAGTATTTTAAAGGCACATTACAAAGAATGAATCCTCTTGGGACTATGTAAATTAGCATAAAATATAATTATGATCATTGAGTAAATGTTCAATTCAAAAGGATTTTTCTGAAACAGAGAAAATTATTGGTTTGTTTACACCTGAGTAGACAACCTTTATTTCCTATAATAGTGATTATGACAAAGTTTTAAATTTATAATACAAAGCCACATAGCCACATATAATACAAATGCAAAGCCACAAAATCAGAGAAAAGAATATTTTAAAAATATTAGAAACCATTTCTCACAGGCATACATCTGAAGGTGAAATATAACTGATAATTGATCAGGTAACTGGTCAAAAAACAGCTGTCTAGATCTTGGTTTCAATGATTCCTGAGTATATGCCAGCCCAGTGCTGGTGAGGCACTTCTGTAGCCATGCATAAAGAACACACAAAGGATTTTGCTGGTTCTTGGCCTCCATGCAGAACAACAGCTTTAATTTTAGAGAGGCCAGAAATACTTCTTGCAGAACAGTGTGGTCCTTCACGGCATGGTCCTTACTCAATTCAATAGTTTTCAACAGAAACCATCCTTGAGGTCAATAGGAGTATGTGCTGCTTGGGCAAAAATGTACTTAAAAACCCCTTAGAATCAGGGCAGCAGAGATCTGTGATTGTTTATTATCACAATACAGAGGTGGAATATCATGTCGAACTGAATGAAGTTCCAAGAGTGCAAGTTATGTACAGGAAAAAATGTTAAAGATATATCCAAATCATGCTGACCCTCACAAAGGAATAGCTACTTAGATCAGAGTTCAGCATATTTGGTTTCAAATTTTTAATATACAAATAAAAATTGTTTCATCAGAATTTTTAACCTGCCCTCTTTCTCTGTGCTTGGAATCACTAGTAACTGGAATATGCTGAGCATAACTAGCTTAAAGGTCTTCCACAAACAAACAAACAAACAAACAAACAAACAAACAAACGAACAAACAAACAAACAAACAAACAAACAAACAGTTTCCTGTTATTAAGGAAGACCAAAGCATGAGCAAAGAGCTACCTTCACCTCCTTGGCAAAGCAAGGTCACAAAGCCAGAGGGTTTCTTTTAGAGTAGTGCCCTGCACCTCGCTTGGGTACGAATGATCCCTGCCCTGGTCTGTGCCTGTCAGTCTGCAGCAGACAATGCACCAGGTCTGTGCCAGTCTGTCTGCACAGATAATACCCCAGGGAGGTCTGCATGTGCCCAGGAGTGCGGGCAACTGCCTTGTGAGTGGCCACACTCATTCTGCCACAGCTTGCCAGTCACTTGGCTTGAACAAAAGAACTGCCTACTTACATGGAAGCTGTGGCTGTGATGGTCCTACACAGGCTCAGACCTCACCTCCTTTGTCTGCCCCTTAACAAGGGGCAACCTGAGCTCTCAAAGGACACCTTTGAAGTGACCCAGTTTGTTTCTAGAAAAAAGAGCATGCTTGTGGTTTCTCTTCTCTCCACACGCATTTCCTACCTTCTCAAAACTGCTGTAGTGTATCTTTTTCTGAAAAGTGTGCCACAGTGTCTTATGAGATGGCACCTGCTCTTAAGGTGTCCCTAAGAAGAATTGGGTACAGAGGCAGCAGCTGAAAGCAGGTGGCTGCTTCTCAGCAAAGACAAGCGCCTGAGACACAAAGTATTTGATATCAAATGGCCTAGGAATTCCTGTGACTGTGACTAGCAAATGTTGTGACTGTGAATTGAACATGCCAAAGGCAAAGGAGGGAGCTGATTTCTGGAGCCAGCTGGGGGGACAGATCACAGCTGCTGAAGCAGCCAGCCCTGGTGGAGGAGCTGAGGTGCTGAGCATCACCTGAGCTCTGTGCACGAGAGCGAGCTGAGCAGCGCGGCCATACCCGATACCTCCTGCAGCAATATCCTGCAGAGGCCTACGGTTGCTGTAGCAACCAGAGTAATTTAGGAAATATTGAGAGAGAGACAGAGATATTGTACCAAGAGCAATAAAATAAAAAAATAGAGCATGTCTTAAAACATCCCATTGCTCTCAGAAAACAGAAAAGGCCACAGAGGAGCCATAAAGGAAGCAGGCACTTTAAGGAAAGCGTGATACTGAACATGGTGTTATACATTGCAAGATTCTAGAGCTCAACAGACCTCGAGCAGTAAACACCCTCCAATAGAGATCAACAGTCTTGCATCCTTTTTGGACATTTCCTGCTGCCAGGTACTTCCAGAAGGACAATAACAGGAAAAATGGCCAGCAACAAGGCTTCTAAATAAGCAATAAAGGAAAGACTGACTCACAGAGACAGACATTTGAAATTGTGACTGATTTACCATGTTTTGCTTTTGGCTATGTTATAATAGGTCATTTTAAAATGGGCTTCTTTCTTTCCCTTGCCCATGGAAGGAAAAACAAGGTGATTTGTCAGAAGCCTGTACTCATCTGGGAAAAAGAAAACTGTTACACCAAGGACTTTCCTGTTGCATTTGACAACTTCAAAATAAGGATTTAACTTTAGAGGGAACTCATACTTTAAACATGTTCTCTGAGGATCGTGAAACTCTATTTTCACTAATACATATTCCCCAAAGCATGTTCACAAGAACCACACTCATAAAAACCTGTAAGAAAATTAGATATTTCTAGAAATATCACAGAAACATTCACCAGTTTCCTGTGGAGAAAAGTGGATCAAAGTCAGCCAGCAAGCCTTCATAAAGTAAGTAGGCTTGCTTTGTTTTGTCTCTTGGTGAGGACAGAGACAGTAGAGACAGAGACATGCGATATCTTAGAAGTGCTGTCTCCTGCTTAATCTGACTATTTTTTCCCTTGTTATACACAGAGCTATCACTCTTCTCAAACAAAATATTGAAAAAAGTTATGTATTTGAAGATCATCCAATAAGTACAAAACCAACGAGGACTGAAATACAAGAATTTTCATTGTCCTTTACTGCAACAATAACCACATAATTGCAGGGTTGCTGCTGCAAAATAATTTGTATTCAGGTGTAACAACTAGTTCTTAGAGATATTATAGTACCAATTTTTTCTGACTTCTCTGTTCGTAGGAGTAGTTATACTAAACAATCTGACCACCTTAAATTAAATTCAAATTATAATTTCAATGTACAAACTCTCTCCTGTTTGTCTAAGATGCTGACACACAAGACTTAGTTCTGATTAATTTGGTTGTATAAAGCAGTGACTTCCTGTGATGAAGTAATTGAAATTACAGTGGTGTTAACCAGATGGGAGCCCAGAATCATGTCTGTACTGATTGAGGGTACTTAAGTAAATAATATACAAAATATTTCAGAAAAAAAAATGCTCCTATCCTAAAAGCAACATAACACACAACTGCAGAATATTAATACTGTTTGACAGTATAAAGACCTGTTTTTTAGCTTGAGTTAATATGAAAAGGATACTAAGCAGATGCTTTGGCTGCTCCAGATGTCATGCTTTGCTCAGGGGAATCTGGGAATGAATCTCCCTATTTAAAGGAGATCCCCTGGCAACCGAAAGACAAACTTATGAGATCCATTCTCCAGCCTCTTTGTGTAAATCTTTCCTGCTCTGTTTGTGGGCTAAGACAATGAGAATTAGTTTTTCAGAGCACGTGGGTAGGACAGACAAGGGAGCAGTATTTCAGGCTCAACAGGCTCAACAGCAGGTTCATCAATTCCCATCTGGAGTGTATCTGATTTCTGTCTTGTAGTCCTCTCTGCTGGGGTGAGTGCTTCTGCCCGTGCAGTGCCCCAGCCCCTCTGCTGGGCTGGGAGCCCTCATGGCAGCTTTAGCTGCCCCATCTCATCTGACACGAGAGGCAAGATGTCATTCAGCAGCATGGCTGAGCGTGCACCCCAGCTTCCAACTCTCCACCTAACAGTGGCTTTGTGCAGAACTTTCTCTGGCTCTGGGTTTGCATCTCTCCTCTTTTGTGACCTGTCATGTGGCAATCTGAGAGGTCTAAGTACTCCTGTGCTAAATTCAGACCAAAATAGAGACTAAGTGCACCTTGTTCTTTCCAGACCATGCATATAGAAGCTATAAGTCAATTCTAGTGGGAAACAGGAGAGATCTGTGTTTTGCACTTTTCTCTGTGGAGAACTTTGTTGAAGCTACCCATGGTTGCTTAGCCAACACAGCATTATGCAGTTTCCTTCAGTAAGCTTCTCTGTTTTCGGCATGTGAAATCAGAGGATACCCAAGAAGGTACTTTAGAAGTGGGCCACCACACATGGTGCTCTTGAAAAATGAAGCTTAGCCCTACAGCTATATTCTATTGGCTTCCTTCCCCAGATTCTGAAGGAAAGTGGCTCCAAATCACTCTTTGGTCAAATTACTTTTAACCTGATAGGTTTAAAAGCAACTCACTGTTACCTTCTACCAGAAACAACAAACGGCTCCACCCTGTGATAATAACTAAGTTATGTAAGAAAAACCTCTTGAGAAAGGTGATATTTTCACAAGAGATTTTTAAAAATAGCACTATACCATTCCAGAGAAAGTTAATGGGGTTCATAATGCCTACCTTTAAACATGTACAGCACAGATGCCTATATCCAAACTGGTAATCTATGGTCTCTTTAGGGCATGTAAGAGGGAAACCATTCCAGGCACAGAGATAGTCCCCTCTGCCTCTCTAGAACCATACCTTATGTGGAGATGGCTGCTGTCCCTGTCTGCTGACTATGAAGCTGGATAGTTATTGAGTTCAGAACATATATTTGCTCTGAATCATCACACTGTCTGGCCTTTGGTAAATGATATTCACAGAAAAATGGAAAGAGTGTGAGTGTGACAGGCTTCCATACTGATACATGTAAATAAGGCAATTCTGTACAGACTTTCATCATAATGAGTCATGACAGAATTTTTTTGTTGAGGTGCCAGAGCACCTGTTTATCCCTATTATAAAATTGCTCCTTTGGAGCAAAAAAACTCCTAACTTAAACATTTCCCATTAAGACTGCACATGTGAGAAAAGCTCAAGGGGTTTTCCTTTCTTTCTTGCTTTAGTAGAAAGTTTCAATCCATTGATGTCCTGCTCAGGAGAAGAGCTGACAGCCGGCTGGTAGAAGTGCCAGGGAGGATCCCCACTACGATCCAGTGCTGTCATAGCAATGTCAGGCATTTTTCACAATAACATCAACATGGATGCAGGTCATGATTCCTGATTTTTAGTAGGAAGCAGCTTCATTATATTCATTAAAATTCTGTTGATTTTGTAACCATGTTAAAGGATTTGTGTAGGTACACATTGCTAGAAAATATTTACTATCATTCTGCTTTGAAGCTGTGTGTTAGGCAAGCTTCTACCAACAACAGAAGGTCTGTTTCAGCTGTGCTGAACACCCTTGTCTTTATTTCCAGGTAAGAGAACTGAGTGCCTTCTGGAGTCCCAGCACTTTTTCAAAACTGGTTTACACTACATATTTTGGTGCTGCATATGATCTTGGTTTGCCACATTGGTCAAACCTGTAACTCTCAGCTGAGTAAAACCCCATTCTCTCAGCAGTCTCTCTAGTCAATCCTTCAGTAGAGAGACTTTTAATGTAATGGACTAGGAGACTTCTGCAAACACCTAACTCTTGGCCAAGTTGTATATGATCACCATGGTGCATACTAATGTACAGGACTGAATTTCTGGACTTAGTTTCTGAGCTAAAATCCCTGAATGTTGTACTTTATCATGTGACTCGCTAAACTGGACTCTCCTTGTATTCTAAGACAGGATGTCAGGATTTGCCCCTGAAAATTCTGCTTATGGTTTTGAAGGATCTGGGGGAGCTTGAACAATTCATTTTCATCCCTTCTTTTCCCACTTGGTTTCAGCTCTATCCCACTTGCTACTTTTTTTTCTTTTAAAAGGTCAAACATAATTCCTTATTGTTCCACAGCCAGGGTTCTTTCCACGTAAATGTGAACCTTTAGTTATCTTAAGGGCATCAACAATTTTCAGATTTTTCATAGCAGTCCAAGGTGAAAAATGAAACAAAACTTCAGTACTCACCATTGTGTAACACTGATGAGCTCAAAACAAAATGTTACCATGCCTGTTTTCCTTAATAGCAGAACATCTCCTGATATTAGGAAAGGTAATTGGAAACTCTGCTTAATCATGCCTTATCATTATTTGTTAAAGGTACTGTATGAACTCCTATTTGGAGGAGATTTATGCTCAAGGACACACTTTATAAAAACAGAGTTTCAGAGAAACAAACACAGTTTGGCTTCACTGGCCCTGTTCCTCCCAGTTTTAGCTGTGGGAAGTTGCCTTAGTTACTCCTGCTTGTTCCTAAATATTGAGTCGATAAGTTCCTTAAACCCAGACACAAAGGATTTCTCTTTGATTGTCACCATGCTCTAATCTGACCTCTTACTATGAATTTATAAGCATATAGTATATTTTTTGTGTGTATAATATGGGAGCATGT